>JAABOM020061709.1:0-45076 GCA_011800125.2 Solanum clarkiae
ATCTATGTTTCCGTTATTTGGATTTTGTTCATGTTTTTACTTTGAGGACAAAGTATTCTATTTTGGTGGGGTGTAGGAAGTTATGGATTAAGGTGAAGTCTAAGTAGTCTCGAGTCCATAACTCCCCCTATTTTTGATCCCAAGGTTTTCTTGCCGTGTTTCTTTTTCCTTGTGGATGTTTTAATTTTCTGCTTAATCGGCATGTTTAGGTAGCGTAGATAATGTGTAAATACATAATCGTATGGTCTTTTGGCGTATACATAGTCTTTAAATTTTTTTTGAATGGTTTGAAAAATTTAGGTACCCTCAAAATTCTTGAGATTGTTGGTTATTGATACAATCACGCATTTTGATTATTTAGTGATGTTTGTTTTGATAATGTAAAGATAGGTTGAGACTGGAAGCATGACCTGTGAGTCTATACTTGATTGTGTATGCAATGCCATATGTGTTGTAAGCTCATTTTGCTGCATTCATGTATCATTTTGTTGCAATGCCTTACTACTCTAAGAATGGTTTGGTGTTGTAATTGATTTGGAACGTCTCTTAGGCCTTTGTTCTTTAGTGAGCCCACTTTTGCCTAAATGATCTAACAAATGAGCTAGTGAATCCCTTGTTCCAAATGTTTAAGTCTCTCATGCACTCATTCTTTCTTGATACATAGCTAGCTTAGCATTATCTTATGAAATACCTTAATATTGGCCTTAATCTATCCTTGAACACGTGAACCTTAATGGATGATGAAAGCTTAAGTTGAGGATGGTTACAAATAGTGGCCCTGGTTTGGGAAATAGATATTGTGTACTTCACCTCAGGCTAAAAGCTTAAGTTGAGGGCGACCCTTATTTTGGTAAAATAATGAAAATAAGGTAGTTAGTTGAGAAAAAAGAGAACGAAATGAAAAATCATGAGCCGTGTGAGGAAAAAGAAATGAAAAGTGCCTTGAATTGAGAAAAATTAGCAAAAATGAGTTCAGAAATAAGGCACAGTTGAAAAGAGAAAGAGGGCACCCAGGGAAAGCTTGAAACAGGAGAATAAGGGTGAATTTAGTGAAATTGGTTGGGTTATGAAGGTAAAAGTGTTGGTAAACGTGGCTCAAGGATAGTTTTTAGTCACTATTTGCCTAAAATGCCATGCAAAAGCCCCATGAGCCTATGTTATAAGTCATTAAGTCCTAAAGTGATCCAAATCCACTTTGTCGCCAATCCGGAAATTGAGTATAGGGCAAGCCTATGGTGTTATTCATTTTGCATGAATTTTATTTGTGAGAGTGAGAATTGTTCCACAATCCCTAAATTCTAAATACTTTTTGAGTGAGTAAGAGGGACTTCTTTTCTGTGAGGGCACTTGCACTACTTGATTAGCATATGACTATACCAGTGATTGTGGATGGTTGATTCTCCTTAGCTTATCATAGTTAGGTTGCCAAATACATCTTTGTGTTTTTTTTTTTTTGCGTAGTAGCTTCACAATCTTGTCTTGAAAATGAAAGTTGGGTACCTGAATTAGAGTAAATAATTTATATGTCATTAGTATAACTTCTATGTGTTTCTCATTGTCTGCTTAGATTGAGTCGTTGCTTGAGGACAAATAATAATTCTAAGTTGAGGGTGTTGATGTGCTGTCAAAATACAACACTTTTGATGCTTAAAACAAGAGATTTTGTGTGTTCTTAATGCAACTTTTTATTGTTTTTATGTGTTTTTAAAACAGAAAAGGTAGGTTGGCATGATTTTGGAAAAAAATTGTAGATTTTTCCTGAAGTACAGGACATATGAGTTCACCTACGAGTCGTAGCCCAAGCTATGAGTTGTAGGATGATCTCGTAGCAGGAAACATAGAGCAAAAACTAGAAAATTTGCTAAGTGGAGGTCATCCCTATCATAGGTCTCAGTACGACTCATATAGGTGGACTCGTAGCAAAGAATAGAGAGCCAAGACTTTGGATCAAAAATTGAAGGCCTAGACTACGAGAGGAGCATAAGATTCGTAGCCCAAGAAATGACTTGTACCAGTGGATCGTACCAATTGAATCCAAAATGCCAAGTACCAAATACGAGACCCCGATTACGACTCGTAGGTCATCCTACAAGTCGTACCTACGAGGCGTACCAGCTGCCAGCTGTCTTTTCTATGTAATTTTTAGGGTTAAATATGTAACTACTATAAATACTTTAAGTTAGAATTTTATTTAAAAAATGGATCCCAGACTTGAACATTGAACAATTGCCTTTGAATATTCTCTCTAGAATATTTTAGGGTTTTAGAGTAGATTTTCATTTTCTCTTGGAATATCCACTTTTGGGGAGTGGAAATCATACTTTGTATTCATTCTTAATCTATCAAGCTTGTGGTTTGCAACTTGTGGTGCTATCATTCTTCATTGTTTTGGGTAAAACTCTCAACTATATATATCTTGTATTGCATTTTTATAGGTTTTGCCTTAGCCATGGGTAGCTAAGCACCAACAACTTGGGTTTGTGGGAACTGTGGATAGTTGACTTGGAAGGCCTAGATTTATTTTTTATGGGGAACAGACCTATGTTAAAGGGTCCCCACCCCTTTAGACGTTAGGGGTTGAGCTGCACACGCCCAAGCCTTATTATAGATAGAAAATGATGGAAAAGTACAAGGACGGGGGCATAAACCGTACTTTCAACCTATGGTGGTATACAAATTCCCCAACTTACTAAGGTTGGGTAATTTGTTCCCATAACTACTACAAAAGGAAAAGACTTAGAAAATACTAACAAAAGGACTACTTTCAGTACATACAATCTAAGAAAGCAATTAAATTAGGGATACCCTCCCCTTACAAGTAAAAAGGAGAAGAACAAAGGAGAGAAAATCTAATCCTTTGGAACTATCATCAGAACCAAGGAGTAGAGAAAACACACTAATAGCTCAGACAACTCTAAGACTATCACCATGCACCAACAACAGCTCATGGTGGTTCTTTAATCCTTTTAAGTTTCCTTCTTCGAAATGCAACCATCTCTACCCTGTTAAGCTCATAGTAAGATTTAGCCTCCTTTGGAATTTGAGCAACATCAAAATACACCTGTCGGACAGTGAAATTGTGACTTTGCTTGGCAAAGACATCCGCAACAAAGTCAGCTTCTCTCAGGGCATATCTACATTTAAAATCCTCCAATTGAGATATATAATGTATTAATCTGTTTAGGGACCGATCTACATACCAAGGAGCATTAGCATACTGCTGAATCCATTTACAAAGCAGTTGGGAATCAACTTCTAGCACAACCTTATTCCAAGCCATCTGAAGACACCAAGCAACACCAAACGCTACAGCTTTAACTTCAACTTGGTTGTTGGATCCATCACCAAGTGGAGTAGAGTAAGCAAGCATAAACTCTCCATTGTTGCTTCTAATGATAACCCTGGACCCATTCTCCCATCAGCAAGAGCACTACCATCAGAATTAAGTTTTACCCTCTAGTCAGGAGGTTTACTCCAATGACCTGGAGTAATATTAGTCATGTGACCACACTTTTCAACCAGCTATACAAGATCAGTCCACCTAGAAGTCCAAGAGATACAAGGATAAGCAGTTTTCATCAGGTTTTCTTCCCAGCATATCTACTGACACACCTACTTTTCCATAGGTTCCAACATATGAAAATTGGGGCAGACTGAAGAAGTAATTTTTGAGATTTATTCTTGTGGTCTGACATCCACCCTCTCATAACATAGTGATGTAAAGGAAGTAAATCACTATTGATCCCACAAGATACAACAAAGTATTTCTCTATTTTTTTTTAAATAACCTAGATTTATCGTGTTTCTATGGTTAGGATTTTGCATGTATTGTCTATTTTCCTTCATTATGATTGTTGTTCAGAGGTGGCTAACACCAAACCTTGCCTACTATTACGATCCCGACCAAGGTAGTGACGAATAGGAAAAGGAGAGTAGATGACTGGATCCGATTGATGTGTTCTTGTTTAATTAACCAAACCTGACCAATGGGAGGTTGACTGGGACATTAGGTAATGGTTAGTTGGCACAGCATGGTTGCCGACCAAGTGCCATGGTGAAATTCTACCTTCACCTTCACAAGAGGGTTGGAAGAACCTAAGTTACTATCTTGCATGAAAATTTCCAGTTGTAGTTATGTAGTTTAGGGTAATCGAGTCGATGAACCATGGGGAACACAATTCTCAACTTGTCCCTAAAATTGAGTGTTTCCTCACGTAGTAGTATAGGATTTTTTTTACTTTTGTTTTCAAATCACAACCCCCCCATTTAGAGACTCTAGTTATAGATACTCGAAATGATTGATAGTGAATTCTAGTAGTCAAGCCCTGTATTCCCTGCGAACTCAACCCTAAACTTCGGTTAGGTTAATTGCTGATAACGACCGCTTTCTTATTGGAGCATGAACACAATCAGTGACCCACTTCCTCACAACCAAAGCATGTATTGGTGTCCCTCAAGCATGGACCTCTATGACCTTTACAACATCTTGGACACACATCATTAGGAACAATAACACCCACACCTTGGGTCCTTGGAAAGTCATTGCCTATTACAAGCATGAGAAGGCCCTTGGCCTTGGTGAATCCGGCCACCCTTTTGGAACCTCCCATTGAAACGGGCCCTCTAGGACTCATGACCCCTTCTCTTCCTCAATTCCTCCTCTTACATTTGTTTAGCATAGGTGGTCATCAAATGGGACAAGTCCATATCACCAATCAACATAGCAAACCTTCATTCTTCACTCACTAGGTCAGATACCCCCATAGCAAACTTGTTCATTCTAGACCTTGGGTCGGCAACCAAAAAAGTAGAAAACTTTGAAAGTTGGTTGAACTTGAGGGTGTATTCCCTCTCACTCATTGAACTTTGTCTGAAATTCATGAATTCTACTAATTTAGCTTCCCTAAGCTCAAGTGGAAAGAATCGATTAAGGAAAGCCACTTTGAACTCTTCCCAAACCACCACATAGCTAGCTCCTTTCTCTTCCTTCCATTGGTTGTACTATATTTGTGCTACCTCTTTGAGTTGGTAGGCTGCCAACTCCGCCTTTTCTTCCAACCTTACACACATGATAGCCAATATCTTATCGACCTCATCAATGAACGCTTGAGTATCCTCATCAACCTTTGACCCATAAAATTTAGGGGGATCGATTCTCGTGAAGTCTCTCAGTCAAGAGGCTGGTGTAGGAGTATGAGGGGGTTGGGCCCCTTGGTTGGCTTGATTAGCCACAACTTGTGCAAGCAAGGTGAGAGCATCCCTAAGCTCTCCATTGGTTAGTTGCTCCTTGGTAGTGCGGGCTCGCCTTCCTTTAGTGTTAGGCATGATCTAGCATAGCAAAGAACAATCGTTAGGGGAGGATAACTTACTTCAACTCTATGGCATGACTTAGAACGTGACGAAGGAGAACATTTTCTAAAACATCGCATAGCCTCCTATTCATAGTTGTGGTGCAAAACACAACCATGAATAATACTTTAATCAACACAGTGTGTTGGACACTGAGGATCTAATAACATAGTGCTCTGATACCAAGTTTGTCATGACCCAAGCCCAGGGCCTAGTAGTGACACGGTGCACAGGGAACCCGAAGGGATCCCAAGCAAGCCTCTTGACATAACACATCATCGGTTGGGAAAGCATTAATGTACCAATAAAACATTAGAAGCAAGGGTAAAGGGGCTAAGGGGAAACTTCCATATAATGAACAACAAGAGTCAATAGAGACAAGGCTCATGGCATCCAACAACACCTCTACTACATAAAGATAAGAGCAATGGGCAAGACAAAACAACCAGGCTCACCCTCATAGTCAATACATAATCAAAAGAGAGAAAAGTCTTAATACATAACAAAAGATCATATGTAACATCCCCGAATTTAAGGACTCACCAACAAGTTTGATAGAAGTCGTACAAGCCACGTAAAGGTGGAGGATGATCAAGCGGTGCAACGGTCCTACATGGTGACCTCATATAGGCATATAGTATGCGTTAGTACGTTTGAATATACTAATTATGTAGGATGCAATGCAACTAGAGGTAAGTGACCTAATAAAAATGCATAAGTATAGGCAATGAGTAACATATAACAATATGGCATGTATGATAAATGCTTAAAACATACTTACAAAGAACATAATATATGTGTAAGTAGTGACCATTATCTATGGGTGGATCATCTCACCCTACCACCTTTAGTAATTGCGATACTAACCCCATCAATAGGTTGGGGGATCATCTCACCTTACCACCCATGGTGCCGAAGTACAACCCCCCAATAGGTTATCAAGGTATAAACCCCTTGACACCTAACGCACAACCCTCGATTAGGGCATGGTCACATTCCAACACTATATAGGATAATATAATATACATATATATACATTCATCTCATCATCATTTCATCATCATATTATCATAATATAGTCATTCATTTCATAACGCATGCATTTGACCTTCAATCCCTCAAGAAACCATATCCGGACATTTTATGAAGCACTTAGAGGGTGTGTAGTGCTAGTGTAAACCCATGCAATTTAACAGTGAAATCATGCTAGTAAATTCAATGTTAAAGCTTCAATAGATACTTGGTAATATCCTCAAGCAATAAGCATCGAAATCCTTCACCAAACCTTTCATTAAATCTTAGATTCATAGCTCAAAACATGGTAAAACAATCACAATTTTATAAGCTCAAACATAGTGTGCAGTGATTTTCATATAGATAAGACCTATGAGTAAATCAACTTTAAATTATGCAATTTGAGGAAAAAGGAAGCTTAGGCATCATGTGTGAAAGGAACCCATGAAAGAAACTCACATATCTTAGATTTGGGGATGAACTTCATGAAGATTGGATATGGAGACTTGAAGTTTGAATGGGAACCTTGAAATTTGAATGAGGGTTTGAGACTTGAATTTAGGAGATGAAATATTGTCTAGGTGTTATGGTGAGTGTTGGGGAATGTTTAGAATGATATGAGGGTGAAAAATGGCTAAGTATAGATATCTTTCAGTGAATGGTAACACTTAGGCTCAAGACTTAAAAGTCTCAGACCGAGTTAGAAAAACAGTCACAAAATAATACACCTGCACGTTGCGAAAGTGGCACACTTTACTCTTTGGAAATTGACATTTGGGAATTTTGAATTTTGATGCAGTTGCTGTAAAATCGGGGTTATACCTTTTTCCCCTAATTTTGAACCCCTGAACAAGAATATGAATTCGAATTTTTGATATCATGCATGAATTTTGAGATATATGGAAATTACAATTTCGGGCACTTCCGAGGCACATTTTCGGACACTCTTTGGGGTTGTTTCACCACAAGATGAGATTTTCAAGGTTGAGCTTCTCTAGGCTATTCAAACTCTAGCCCAAGCTACCATAGCACCTACTGCTAGACAAGAAGCAGGTAGACAGGATACATATGACACATCTAAAGTACGAGAATTCTTGAGGATGAATCCACCTAAGTTCACAGGGTCTGCATCCATGAGGATCCTGAGAATTATGTGAAGGAGCTTCAAAAAGTGTTCCAAGTGATACATATGCCTAATGTTGATAGAGTTGAATTGGCTCCCTACCAACTCAAGGGTGTGGCTAGACTATGGTTCGATCAGTAGAAGAAGGGTAGAGGAGAGAATGCCCCATTGTTGACTTGGGCAGTGTTCGAGGAATCTTTCTTGGGGCACGTCTTTCCTAGAAAACAAAGGGAGGCTAAGGTTAGAGATTTCTTGAATCTAAGATAGGGCTCTATGACTGTGCATGAGTATGGGCTTAAGTACACTCAACTATCTCGCTATGCTTTGTATAGGGTTACTGACATGAGGGGAAGAACGGGGATGTACGTTGATAGGCTAAAAGAGGGCCAAAGAGAGATGGGAGGGGAGTGATGCTTGAGAGTGATATGGACATCAAGAGATTGATGACATTTGTGCAACAAGCTGATAAGGAGAGACAACATGACTGAGAGGAGTCCAGAAGTAAGAGGGCTGAGAAATTCGGTCATGAGGGTAGAAAAAGAGAAAATCATAACACATTCTAGTCCAGGCCAGCACCATCATCTACTAGTGCACATGCACCCAAAATCAGGAATGATCAAAGGTCTCATAATGTTGGAGCCCATGGATCTCAGTCATAAGCTAAGGCCAACACCATCATCTACTAGTGCACATGCACCCAAAATCAGGAATGATCAAAGGTCTCATATTGTTGGAGCCCATGGATCTCAGTCACAAGCTAGTATGGCTTATGGTTCACGGGGTAAGCCACCATGTTGTAAGTGTGGCAGATTACACTAGGGTAAATATCATGGGGGGAGTGATACATTCTTCTGCTATGGTCAAGTAGGATATTTCCAGAAAGACTGTCCAAAGTGGGCTGACCAGGCTTAATTTTTTACATTGGCCCCGCTAGCTAAAGGAACCCAGAAAGGTACCACATCAAGCACAAGAGGATCCACAAACTGTTCGTATGTCATGGGCAGTTACAAGATCAGGAGAACTCAACAAATGTGGTAATGGGCATGATTCAAGTCTTTTTTCTTGCTTGTTATGTTTCGATGGATCCTGGTGCAACATTGTCATTTGTAACTCCTTATGTTGCTAGTAAATCTAATAAAACCCCTGAAAGACTTGTTAAACCCTTTGATGTTTCTACTCCAGTGGGTCAGTCTATTCAAGCTAAGAGAATCTATAAAGCTTATGTAGTGTCCATCCATCATAAGGATACGCTTATTGATTTGGTTGAGTTAGAGATGACTGAGTTTGATCTGATCCTTAGCATTGATTGGCTTCATGCATGTCATGCCTCCATTGATTATAGTGCCTGAACCGTTAAATTCCAATTTCTGAATGAACCAGTTCTAGAGTGGATGGGTGATTCTGTTGCACCTAAAGAAAGTTTATCTCCTACCTTAGGGCTAGAAAGCTAATTCTCAAAGGTTGTTTCTATCACCTCGTGCGACTTGAATTTGGTGATGTTCAGTCTCCTGCTATTGAGTCAATCCCAATTGTGAATAAGTTTCTTGAAGTATTTCCCGAGGATCTTCCTAGAGTCCCTCCTGATAGGGGGTTGACTTTGAGATTGATGTTCTTCCTGATACCTAGCCTATCTCAATCCCATCTTATAGGATGGCTCCTCCCGAGTTGAAAGAGTTGAAAGAACAATTGAGAGATCTGTTAGAGAAGGGCTTTATAAGGCCAAGTGTTTCTCCTTGGGTGCCCCTATCCTATTGGTGTGAAAGAAAGCTAGCGCTCTCAAAATGTGTATAGACTACAGCCATGTAAACAAGGTCATGATAAAGAATAAGTATCCTCTCCTAAGGATAGATGATATGTTTGACCAACTTTAGGGTTCCTCTTGTTTCTCAAAGATAGACCTCAGATCTGGTTACCGTTAGTTGAAGTGAGGGAATGTAACATTCCAAAGACAGCCTTTAGGACTATGTATGGCCATTTTGAGTTGTTGTTTATGCCTTTTGGGTTGACAAATGCACCTGCAGCCTTCACGAACTTGATGAATAGGGTGTTCAAACAATATCTTGATATGTTTGTGATCATGTTCATCGACGACATTTTGGTAGGTTCAAGAGATGAGGAGGAGCATGCTAATTAACTTAGAGTTGTCCTTCAGACCCTCAAGGACCATGAGTTATATGCAAAATTCTCTAAATGTAAGTTCTAGCTTAAGTCAGTGGCTTTTCTAAGCCATATTATTTCTAGAGATGTTATTCGAGTGGATGCCCAAAAGATTAAAGCGATTAAGAACTGGCCTAGACCGACTTCTCCAACTAACTTAAGAAGTTTCTTAGGGTTGGGAGGCTACTACCACCAATTTGTTGATGAATTTTCTTTCGTATACACACCATTGGCTAAATTGACTCAGAAAAAGGTCAAGTTTCAGTGGTCTGATAAATGTGACAAGAGTTTCCAAGAGTTGAGACTAGATTGACTATTGCACCAGTTTTAACCTTTCCCGATGGGATAGAGGACTTTACGATCTATTGTGATGCTTCGAGAGACGGATTGGGATGTGTGCTAATGTAGAGAGGGAAAGTGATAGTTATACTTCCAGAAAGCTTAAGGTTCATGAGAGAAACTATCAAACCCATGATCTTGAGTTGGTCGTGGTGGTGTTTGCACTTAAAATCTGGGTCCACTACCAGTATGGAGTATATGTGGATATGTTCACTGACCACAAGAGCTTGCAATATGTATTCAGTCAGAAAGAGCTCAACCTACGAAGAAGAGATGGTTGGAATTGTTCAAGGATTATGACATGAGCATCCTCTATCACCCAGGTAAAGCTAACATTGTTGCTGACACTTTTAGCAGGTCGCCAATGGGTAGCACAACCCATGTTGAGGAAGAAAGAAGGAGTTAGCGAAGGAAGTGCATCGATTAGCTTGATTGAGAGTTCAACTTGAGGAGAATTTTAGAATGGGTCTGCTTCATCTTTAGTGGCAGAGGTGAAAGAAAAGCAAGATCATGATATTGTCATACTTCAATTAAAAGAGGTTATCCACAAACATAAATTGATGGTCTTCTCCAAAGGGGGAGATGAAGTGTTGAGGTACTAGAGTAGATTATGTACTCCAAATGTTGATGATATTCGAGCTAGAATCATGGATGAATGCCATAACTCTAGATATTCCATTCATTCTAGCTCTACCAAGATGTACCATGAGTTCAGAGAAGCCCATTAGTGGAGTGGAATGAAGAGGGATATTGCTGAGCATGTTTCCAAGTGCCCGAATTGCCAAAAGGTTAAAGTTGAGCATCAAAGGCCATCTGTATTAGCATAAAACTTTGAGATTCTTGAATAGGAGTGGGAGATGATAAACATGGACTTCATTACCAGCCTACCTAGGTCTCGAAAGCAACATGATTCTATATGGGTGATTGTGGACAGGATGACCAAATCGGCTCACTTCTTGGCGGTTAAGACAACTAACATTGTAGAGGAGTATGCCAAGTTATACATCTGTGAGATTGTGAGGTTGCATGGAGTTTCTTTGTCCATCATCTGAGACAGAGAAGCTTAATTCACTTCCCAATTTTGGAGATCTTTCCAGAAGGGATTGGGCACTAAAGTATATCTGAGTACAACTTTTCACCCACAGACAAATGGCCAAGCACAACATATAATTCAGACATTAGAGGATATGTTGAGAGCTTGTGTCCTAGACTTCAAAGAAATTGGGATGTTAACTTACCATTGATTGAATTGCATATAATAATAGTTATCATGCATGCATTCAAATGTCTCCCTATGAAGCTTTGTATGGGAGAGATGTAGATCACCAATTGGGTGGTTTGAGGTTAGAGAAGCTGAGTTGATTGGATCAGATCTTGTCCACCAATCGATGGAGAAGGTAAAGGTCATCAAAGAGAGGTTAAAGACTACACAGACTCGCCAAAAATCTTACACCAATGTGAGGAGAAGAGACTTAGAGTTCGAGGTAAATTATTAGGTATAATTGAAAGTGTCACCTATGAAGGGTGTCGTGAGATTTGGGAAGAAGGGGAAAATTGAGCCCTAGCTATATTGGCCCTTTTAGATTGTGCAGAGGATTGGGAAGGTTGCTTATGAGTTAGAATTTCCTTCCGAGTTAGACACAATCCATCTGGTATTCACATCTTGATGTTTAAGAAGTGATTGGGAGATCTTTCCTTAGTGATCCCTATTGAGAGTATTGGAGTAAAGGATAGCTTGTCCTATGAGGAGATTCTAATCCAAATCCTTGATAGTCTGGTTCGCAAGTTGAGAACCAAAGAGATTGCCTCAGGCAAAGTCTTGTGGAGAAATCAATTCGATAAGGAAGCCACATTGGAAGATAAGTAAGAGATGAGAACTAAATATTCGCATTTATTTGTGCCTTTTGAGGAGGATGTTGAAGGTAATGTCCTTACCCTTGAATAAATCAATGTGTTTATTCTTGAGTCTGAGTAGAGTTTGTTGAGGTTGATGAGGAGTCAAGAGTTTAAGTTGTTGAGTGATTATTGAGATGAGTCTTTAGTCCATTCGTACCTTATATCCCCCTTTACTCATCATTCAAGGATGAATGATACCAAAGGGAAAATGATGTAACGCCCAAAAAAATTATCAAAATACCCCTAGAGAAGAGATGTGCGCATAATGCATCTTCCCATGCTCTGCTATCAAATCCAACGTTGGATATACGATCAACATGAAACATCGAGTGAGGAAGTGGTCTCGATTGATTTTTAGAACAACTAGATCAAAAGATAATTTCTCGATGTGAAAATGCGAACCACTGCGGGTGTGCAAAAGGTGTGCAATGAGTACCTACCGTGGACCAACACTTAATTTTTTTCAAAAAATTTCTACGAGTTTAGAAAGCTATTTGGAGAATTTTCGATGAAAAACACCAAACATTGAGCAAGTCCTCGTCGCGAACCCTCTTGCTCGGGATGAAACATTTTTCTTAATTTTGCAAGTGGCATTCTAGACCTTTCCTAACCCCTCCTAAACTCAAAACACGATCAAAATGGGTTTTCTTGAGCATAAAAAGGTTTTAAACCCCATTCCTAAGCCATTCTAAGTTATTGAAAGAGACTAGGGCTAAAGAGAAGAGAAGAGAAGAGAAAAGGTGCGTGAAACTGAGGAGTTCAAGGAGAATTCTTAAGGTTCGTTGTCAAAAGCTTCACACTAGGTATGCAAGGCTAAACTAAAGCATGAGATTGTCATCCCATATGCCCCGTAGATGGTAATAGAGGAGTTAAGAGTCCATGAGTTCCAATATATGTTTCTTGAAATACTTTCTTGATTATTTTGTTGAAAATTATATCTATTACATATATTTTCTTATGTTGATGATTATCATAAACTTGTTTCTTGAATTATATATTTTCCATGAGATATTGTACAACTCTATATATTAAATTGTGAAAGCATGCATAATGAATTTAGGAATAGAGTCTAGAACCTTGACTTGAGTATGTTGATGGTAATATTGACTTGAGTATGAGGTTGAGTTACTTGAGCTTAATGATCCTATGAGTCTTCTTAATTGAGTTCTTGAGTTCTGTCTAAACGACTTCTTCTAATTGATGATCTGAGTCCTTGAGTTCTTAATGAGAATTGAGTTAACCGAGATGAGTTAAATTCCCTGAAATAATAGAGGACCCTTTAGTTTGAGTTAATGAGATGATGAGAGTCTCTTTAAGACTAATCAAGTTGATGAGTGCCTCCATGAGGCTAATTGAGAAAAGGAAGAGTCTTATGAGTATTGAGTCTTGGGAGGAGTATCAACCATCGAAATGGGTAAGAGCGAGTCCCACTCACACTTATTACCTACGTTGCCAAGCGTAGGAAGGGGATTGAACCATTACATCACATGGTCCCTACTCAATATAAGGTCCCTAAAACAATAGCGAACAATAGAGTTAGATCCTCTATGGATCGTATTCGTTCCTTACCCGGCAAGTACGGAACGACTTTGGAAACATCAGCAGGATTATTGTACAATAACTGGCTCATAAGTTATTGTTTTTGGATAAGAGAAATTCCCAGAAAGTTCCCATAGTACTCTCACTCAAATTAAGTTGAGTACATTCCAAGTATTGATGTTTCCTTTTAGATTGGATTGTTCTATGATGCAGAGGTAGGTACTAGAGATTGTTAATAGGAGCACCATTGAGGATCTGAGCATTTCAGCTGAGTTGGTGAGCCTCCCTTACTTTGGGAGGCTCATTACATTTATTTCACCTTGCTTATTAGAGTTAGACTTGAGATAGCTTTACTTTATTTTGAGGTAGCCATGGGTCTGTCATTGGCATCATATGATAGTGATAGAGGCTTCATAGATTAGAGTTGGAGTACTAATGTTGACACTTATAGAGCCAATTTTTTTCTACTAGCCTTTTTAGTTAATTGATATTATTTTGAGACTAGATTGTCCATTGCTATCCTTAGACTTCTGCTGATCTTATAGAGTTTATTGATTGAACAGATGTGATAAGGCCGAGTGGTTCACTTGGGGAATACTAATAGTCTCTGGGTGCCGGCCACATCTAGGGTACCCTTCTAGGGCGTGACACTCTCAAAAGTGTATCCTGGAGTATAGGTGCTATAACAAACTCACATAGAACCTGCTCCTATCTAGGATCTATAGCTGGCTCAGTGGAGAGACCTCACACATAGTCCCTCACCGGTGTGGCCCTTGGCTCTGGCCTCTAGCTCATCCTCGGGCATGACCCCTACCCCTAGTTGGGGTCTCAATAGCAACATCGATTGCTGCCTCTCCTTGACCTGTAGTTGCAGTAGTTATAGTCCTTACCATCTGTCAAAAGGACACATGAACACTCAGCACTTATACAAAACCCATGCCTGAATTGATTAGAATGAAACGAAGGAAAGTTTCCTAACAATCTTCATAGCCTCTCAAGAATAAGTAATGAACGTGTCCGCACCAATCCTCAAGACTCTACTAGACTGAGCTTGCACACATGTAAGAGCTATGAACTTGGGCTTTGATATGAAATTATCCCGACCAAAAATTCGGGTGTGACACCACTCACATAAATCACCACGGCGAGTCAGCCCAAAACCCAAACAACTTAACAATAAGGATTAAAGCGAAGGGTAACAATCTAAATATATAGATAAGAAAAAGAAAAAAAATTACAACTATCCCTAGGACTGTTGTCACGTGTATATTCCTCAATGTATAGAATACTCAAATGAAATATAAGACATAATGTCTAGTCCTCAAGTACAACCAAAAGAGAAAAGTGGAATTCTCAAGGCCTGCTGAATACATAAGCAACTACCTTGCAAGAAATTCGCAAGCTCGATCCAACAACGAGGAAGTCTAGCAAGATAGACCAGGCTCAAAACCTACAAAACGTAGCAAAAGGTGAGCAACAAACAACAGGGTACTCAACCAATGGACAACCTAAGGTAAAGTAATGAAGAACACAAGTAACTCCTTAAATCCCAACAACAATTCATCGAACTACAACCCTGTACTCAGAAAAGTCCCAGCATAATATAATATAAAGATCACAGTAATATAGATATACTCATCTTCTAGTATAGTATCTCAAGACACCAGCATAGAGATAGATCCAACACTTACAAATAGATAAGGGAAAACAATAAGTGCATAATTGCATAAATAATATACAACTACATCAATCAGATAAGATATCAGATGAAGTGGATGCTATGAGATGTATACAATCCAATGTAATGTCAAACAATTGCGATGTATCTCTGCCTTACGATACGCATCTACTGACCATATATATGCCTCAGTCGAAACTCGTAGGGACCATATATAGACCATGCATCCGCCAAAATCATTTTTCTTCAACAATAACTTTCATATCTAGCCGGAACTATTTCCCTTCAACTTTTTTTTTCTATTCTTTCTTTTGTTTTCCAATAGCCAGAACCATTTTCCTTCAGCTTTTCATCATGAATTGATCATCAGGAAAGCATATAATAATGGTACATTAATCAAGTTCAAGGAAATAGAATATACAAGATATCCATATGTGTCATGTATATCAGCAATAGAAATTGAATATTTCTCAAGTGTCTCAATATCACCACCGTGTCAATGTATCAGTCATGCCATAATATAAGCACCACCTCGCAATCAATATCAACTGATTCACAAGATCACATTAGGGGATGAAGCCGCAATTATTTTATAAATCAATATATCACCATAAGGACAATCATTCACTTCAAAATACTATGATCAAACCTATGATGATACAATTTTACCTCCAAAGTACTCAAATCCAAGCACATAGGAGCATACAAGGTTCATCTATATATAAAAAAAGGTTAAAAAAATAGAATACAATTCACTTTCAAGATGCCTTGGTGGTGAAATGGTAGACACGTGAGACTTAGAAGTCCATTCGCCTCAATAAAGTCTTGAAATCAAGAAGGAACCACCACTTTCCCCCTCCTACGGTGCTCAAAATCACCACAATCTATTCAAATATAGCACCACAATCACATAATGAATCCAGTGATACTAAGATCAATTGATTCAAAGAAAAAAGATAAAATGGTCAAAAATCTATATGGAGAATGTAGCCAAAAATAGAAAATTTATGGCTGAAAAATGTTCTACCCGTCACTCGGAATCCAATGGTGAAATCAATTTCAAAAATGGAGCTAAGATGAGAGAGAAATCAATGGTTTTAGTTTAGGAAACTCAAGTCTGAAAATCACCAAATTCCACCATTAAAATCCCAAAATTATATGTTAAAAACACCAATTAATCAATGGAAATAGTTGAAATAGGTAAGAAATTAGTTACCCCATTATTTTGCCTCAAAAACTCATGAAATATCCCTTGAAAATGAAGCTTGAAGAGTTGAAAATGGTGAAAAGGGTTTAAATCTCGTCTTTCTAAAGGATACATTGTTCAGGCATGAATGGAACTCCACGAACAGGTAGGTCCCCACAATCATGGAGGAGAACCAGGTTCACCTTTGTGAATGTGCCACCTGGGCACGAATACAGAGAAGGACCAAGTATACCTCCACAAACATGGCTATCTGGGCACGAATGTGGCTATATGGGCGTGAACGTGACTACCTGGGCGTGAACATGGAGAATAGATGGGGGCTACACTAGATGCCTTGCACCAACAATGCACAACTAGAACCAAAACTCGGAATAAGCACTCGAAAATCATCCAAAATCAGATTTTCTCAAACCAAATATGTATGCATAGCATAAACGACGATCTGGACTCAACAAAATAATCAAAATTTGATTTTGGGACCTCTATGATAAAGTTACCAATGCAACTCGAATAAACTAGCCTGAAACTTGAAATACCAAAATTACCCTTGAAAACTATAAAATTAATACAAGACCATTACTATCATTAGTTCGACCATCCAGAACTATAGAGATTAATAGAATATCGATACGAGCTCCGCGAACCCCGAATGTCAATCAAAGTTAAATCTATGATTCAAAATGAACTAAAATGCAATTTTGGGCCTAAAATTCCCGTTTTAACTCTAAATTCAGTTGTGCAAGTTCCCCTAAACTAGATTTGGCATTCTTGAATTGATAGAATCGATGAATCGAATTCTGATATTTGAAACTAGAAATGATCACAAAACTCTAAATTTTCAACTTTTAAAACTATTTCTTTTGCAAAACTCTAACTTTTTGTGATATTTTTAAAAGTCAACTTTTGGTCTTATCCAAAAATGACCCAAGGTAACTTTAGGGAGGGGTAAAATGGTAATTTGATCAAAAAATTAGAAATGACCTTCGAGGTCATTACATGATTGATGGATCCTGAGTTGTTTTGGGCTCAATATATTTACGAGCTAAATGCTCTATAACTTGGCAGTTGTTGTACTTCATTCTGCTCTTATCTTTTTTGTTAAAAAGATCCTTTTTTCTTGAAATTTGATTTGTGCTTTTTCTCAGAGGGTTCTCCATTGATCTCCCTACCCATTCCTTTTTGTTTCCAATTTTCTTGCTCTTGAAACCTGGAGACTTTGTACCACCAGATTTAATCACAAAGAAATTAGAAGCAGCTTCAGCAGGTGCTTTAGGAGCACTGAACCGCTCGTCTTCAAGTTCAACATGTTGTGCAACAAAAGAAAAAATTTTGATACTTTTATTGTGGTTCAAGTTAAGCTTTAACTGTTCCTAACTATTGGGAAGAGACCGAATCACTGCCTGAACCTATGGCCATCCAAAAGAACATGACCAACACTTTTAACTTATGTTATCATGTTTGACATCACCCTAAGGTATTGTTTGATGCTTTGATAATAATGCTTTTGAGAGTGCCAAACTTGATAGTCAATTGTCTAAGGCATGTCAAAGAAGTACCACTATATGTTCCTCGTAAGTACGCCCGCATATATGTGCTTTGGGATATTCATCAGATTTAAGAATTGGTTCATCAACCAAAGAACTTTTAATAATTTCACATTCAATAGAATCTATCCTTTTTCAAAATTTGTAAGGTTTGAGATCTCTTCTGTATTGAGCATTGTTACCCTCTTCAAGTTAACTTAGAAAATGATTTATACCTGCGAACGCATTTTTTCATCTAAGACATACCATATCTTATAACTCCAAGTGTCATAATTGTCACCAGTTATTTTCTCAGCTTTTTTTAAGTTAGTAATAATGCTTTTTGATGCCATATCTTTAGCTAAAAGATAATTAAGCAAGTTTATTCATCAATTATGAATGTGTAATATACATTCAAGCAAATTAATTCTAATAAAGATTTCACATTTAGTGTAAAATTGAAAGGACATTTAAACATCCAATCATCATCTACGGACTAAAGACCTAATTAAAATTAGAAATTAATTTCTTAATGTGAATTCAAATATGATGAAGATTTTAACCAAAAAGATTTTCTAAGTCTTAGATAAATATCATATTTTAGTTCAAAATATGATAAATACTCGCATATTCATAACGAAGACAAAAACAACGAAATAGAGAGCAAAGACACTGCCAGGCAAAAAGACATAAAACCTCTGAAGCTCTCCCAGTGCGTGCTGCTAACGTGCGCTAGCCATGGGCAGGAGGCTGAAGAATGTAACCCAGCTCCAATAGGCACGAAGGATCTGAATCATGGAAGCTCACACTTAGTTAATCAAGGAAAAGTGAAGGACCAAGAGGGGAAAAGTTGGAGACACAGAGAGAGAAAGCTCCGATGGGAAGCAAAAGAGACCAGAGAGGATGAACATGCCAGGGAAAGATAGAGTGCAACAATGGTCTAAAATCATAAGTGGGGGAAGTTCACACAGTTCCTAGGCTGATAAGGTCGACCAAGAACTTAGCATAATAGAAAAAGACCAAGGTAAGGAAAGTCAATGTAAAGGCAAAACTATTTGGGACAATTTTAATATCTCTAAAATTGCTAATGCTGGATTTAAGTTAGAATATGTTAATCTTGAATGTTATAATATCAAAAGATTGGGGAAATTGATTTGGGGGACATAAGCTCAGAAATCGAATATTGGCAGAATGCAATAGTATGCTATGTACTAGGAGAATACCCACCTTTCTCAGTAATAAATGAATTTATCTAGCAAATGTGGGGGAAGTATAGGATAAACAAAGTGGCAATGATGAGGAATGGTATTTTAATGGTGAGATTTGATAGTGAGGAGGGTAAACATGAAGTATTAGAAGGAGGTATTAATGTGTTATCAAAATACAACACATTTAATGCCTAAAATAAGGGATTTTCTGAGTTCTTAATGCGATTTTCTATGGTTTTTACGTGATTTTTGTGTTTTTCTTGCAGAAACGTTAGGTTGGCATGATTTTGAAGAAATAGTGTAGAGTTTACTGAAGCATAGGACATACGAGCTAACCTACGAGTCATAGCCCAAGCTACGAGTCGTAGGGTAAGTCGTACCAAGAAGCAGAGATAAAAAATCAGAAAATTTGCTAAGTGGAGGTCACTCCCACGAGGCCATCCTACGAGTCGGAAGTCGCACTATGACTCATATGGGTGGACTCATAGCAGGAATCAGAGAGCCCAAAATGTTGAACCAAAAATAGGTGGCCTAGACTGTGAGAGGAACATAGGAATCGTAGCCCAAGCAATGACTCATAACAGTGGGTCATACTAGCTGATTCTAAGATACCAAGATCATGATACGAGACCTCAATTACGACTTGTAGGTCACCCTACGAGTCATACCTGCTGGTATATGAAATGACCCCAAAGAGTGCCTAAAAACGTGCCTTGGAAGTGCCCAAAATCTTATTTTCCATATATCAAAAAATCCATTTGTTATTTCAAATATTCAACTTCATATTCTTGTTCAAGGGGTCCAAATTAGGGTGACAAGGGTCTAACCTCGAATTTAAAGCAAAGGAATTGAATTATAAAATTTGCACTTGATTCAATTTCCAATGAACCTCCGCGCCCTCTCCGCGACGTGGAGAGGTGTATTTCATGCACTGTTTTCTTTAGTCTCTCCTGATTTTTCTAAGTGTTGGACCTAAGTTTTCCCAAACGTGTTTTTACCTATACCTAGCCTTATTTTACACTAAGACACTTAGCCAAATATTTGCTCCTAAATTAAAGTCCCAAACTCAAGACCAATCTTAAGGATTTCATCAAGGATCTCATTCAAGGTTCAAGTCTCCATTTAATCTTCTTCAAGGGTTCTCCAAAGTCAAGGTATGTGGTGTTGAACCATTGGGTCCTTCCACCCGTAGTGCCTAAACCCTCTTTTAACTAATATTTCATGATTTAAAGTTGATTTTTACATGTGGGTCTTGTGTATTGAGAAATTTACTGCACAGTGATTTTAGTTCATGAAAGTATGGTTATTTTAGCATGTTTTGAGCTAAATCTTGGATCTAATGTTGGATTTGATGAGGGATATTGATGTGAATATATTTGGGGTGTTGAAAGGTGTTGATTGATGATTTTACTATAGATTTTCTTGCATGATTTTATCTCTAAATTGCATGGTCTTTTGACTTTATTACACACCCCTAAGGTGTTTGATAAGATATTCGGTTATGATTTCTTGAGGAATTGCAGGTCCAAAGCATGAGATATGATATAGTTGATGTTATGATGATGAAAGGAGCTTATGTACATGATATATATTTCTAAATAATGTGTTGTATTAGACCATGCTCGATCTGGGGGCATAGGAGCCCGGATAACCATGTGAGAGGTATGTACCTTTCCACCAAGGTGTCTAGGTGTGAATTTCATCAATCATGTGAGGAGTATGTACCTTGCCACCAGGGTGTCTAGGTGTGAATGGTATCAACCATGTGAGGAATATGTACCTTGCTACCAGGGTGTCCGGATGTGAATGGCATTAACCATGTGAGGGGTATTGTAACATGCCACCAGGGTGTCTAGGTGTGAATGGCATCTCCCAACCATAGTTGGGATTCAATCTTGGACTCTTCTACATATATGATAACTTATATGAGCAGGAGTTACTTAAAGCATGTTTTAGTTATGCATTGATCAAACATACCATATTGTTATACTATTCCTATTGTCTAAAGTATACATTTTTAGTATGATATCTATCTATTGTCGCATTGCACCTCACATACTTAGAACATTCAAATGTACTAACACATATTCTTGCCTATATGATGTCACCATGCAGTAACCAGTGCTCAAGTTGATCATCCTCCCCCTCCACGTGGCCAGTCGGTGCTATTCCAAGCTTGTTCGTGAGTCCTCTACTTTAGGGACCTTAGTGTATGATTGTTATTATCTACGTATCGAGACATTTTCCTATGTTCTATTTTGACTATAAGGGTGAGCCCAAATACTTTTCTTGGCCCCCGCTCTTTCTATGTATCTAGAGGCATTTTGCTGGACAAGTTGTGTAATTATGATATGAGTTATGACTCCTTATCTTTGATGTTGATGTTTTGGCAAGCTATCCCTTAGACCCTTTGCCTCTTATGCTTGTTTTATGTCTTTTACATACTTCTGCGACTAATTATATGTAATGATAAGTTGAGGCTTAATTAGGGTTCCTTCGGGTTCCTCATTCGCCGTGCCACATCTAGGCCCTAGGCTTGGGTCGTGAAAGCATATCAGCTGCTAGTTGTTTTTTCTGTAGACTTTTAGGGTTTATATGTACACACTAGAAACACATTAAGTTAGGGTTTCATTTCATATTAGATATCAAACATTGTAGTCTTAGGAATTTGCCTTAGAATATTCTCTCAAGAATATTTTAGGGTTCTTAGTTTAGTTTATTGTTTTCTTTAAGAAAACTCATTTTGGGATTGCAAATCTTGCTTTGTACACTTTGTCAATCTATTAAGCTTTGAGTTTTCAATTTGTGATGTATACACTCTTTTGTTCTTAGTAAAACTCTTAACTATGTCTTGTATTTGCATTCTTGTTTGATTTTCCTTAGCCATGAGTAGCTAAGCACCAATATGGGGTTGTGGGAACCATGGGTAGTTGACTTGAAATAACCTAGGTTTATTGCATCTCTACGATTAGGGTTTTGCATGTATTGTCTATTTTCTTTCATTATGATTGTTGTTTGGTAGTGGCCAACATCAAACCCCGCCTACTATCACGATCCTGACCAAGGTAGTGACGAATAAGAAAAGGGAAGTGGATGACAGGATTCGATTGATATGTTCTCATCTAATCAACCAAACCTGACCAAGGGGAGGTTAACTGGGACAGTACATAATGGTTAGTTGGCACGCCATGGTGGCCGACCAAGCGCCATGGTGAAATTCAACCTTCACCTTCATAAGAGGGCTGGAAGAACCTAAGTTGCCATCCTGCATGCGAATCTCCAATTGTAGTTATGTTATCTAGGGTAATCGCGTCAACGGACCCTGGGGAAAAAAATTCCCAAGTTGTCCCTAAAATTGAGTGTTTTCTCGCATCATAGTTTATTGTTTATTTTAATTTATTTTTGAATCACAAACCCCCCCCCCCTTTAGTGATTATAGTTATAAATACTTGAAATGATTGGTAGTGAAGTCTTGTAGCCAAACCTTGTATTCCATGTGGATTCGACCCTAATCTTCCATTAGGTTAATTGCTGATAGCAACTGCTTTCTTATTGGACCGTGAACATCATCAAAAATTATGACACAACTGCCAGGGAATACGGCTAGGTTTTGACTTGCGTTCACTATTAGTTAGTTCTAGTATTAATTTCGAGAGTCTCATGTATTTTACTTTTGTTTTTGTTTTGTTGTTTGATCTTATTTATCGGGTGTGCTAGGTTGTATTCCCAAAAGAAAGAGCCGAGGTGACCCCTTAGTTTCAATTAATTTAGAGATCTATCGAGTTTTTAGAAGAATGGCTCGAGTGAATGAAGATATTGCGGTTGAGGAGGAGATAAATATGAAAGATGAGGATATGGCAAGAGAACAGAATCCACCACCGAAGGATAATAGGCCACAACTTAGGGACTCCAATGAAAATGCTTATGGATGGAATTAGTACCGATTGAACCCTATGGCCATAGATGTTACCTGTGATATAGTACTACCTCCTCTACTGGCAGATGCTAATTTTGCGGTATCGAGTGGATTGTTCCAGATACTCTAAAACCATAGCTTATTCACAAGGCTACCGTCAGAGGATCCCCATCGTCATCTCCAAAATGTCGTCTTTGTGTGCAAAAGTGTCATGGGAACACAGAACATTTCTATTGATGTTGTTGGCTTGAGGGTGTTTCCATTGTCGTTGACTAGCAATACAGCAGTGTGGTCGTCTGATCTTCCTCCGGGTACTATCACAAGTTGGGCAGAGCTTCAATGAGTGGTCTTAGAGAGATATTTTCTAAGGTCAAAGAAATTAAACCTCAAGGACCAAATAAATAACTTTGAGCAATTGCCTAGAGACTCTCTTAGTAGTACATTGGAGAGATTCACTAAATGCTTGAGGATGGTTCCTGATCATAAGATTGTTGATGATGCTTTGGTCGAGATTTTATATAGAGCACTTGATGAAAATATCAAAGCTTATGCCAACACAATCATGGGAGTTGTGTTTCTTTACCTACAGTTTGAGCTAGTAGCCGCAAAGATGGAGCAAGTGGTTAAAACCAATAGAGCATGGGGTCAAGGTTAGTAGGGTGCAACAAAGAGTTCTTGCATGGTAACCACCAATAGTGAACAAACAAAGGTTAATTAAGAGATTATGGAGCAACTTGCTCAACTCCGTACTAACATGGACTTGATTTTAAAGCAAAACCAAGCAAGTGTTCAAGCGGTAAATCATAAACCTCCAAAGACTCCAATGTCTGAAGATCCATTCTTTGATGAGGATGCATGTTTTGTAAGCAACAAAGAGACGGGTTTCCGGAACAACCTCTGAGGATCCAATTCAGATTATTAGAGGCAAGGTTTCGAGAATCAAGGTCGAAACTTCAACTGTGATGGGGTATATAGAGACAACTGGGTGGATGCTATGACAGAGAGAGAGAGTGACAGAGACAGAATAGGGAATAAGACATGGCTAAAAGAATGGTCCTTGTGTGTCACCTCACAACCGTGATGGTGGGTCAAGTAACTCCAGGATCGAAGAAATGTTCAATAAGTTGTTGAAGAAGGCCAACTACCAAGATGAGACCTTAAGGGGAATGAAAGATGACATTTCAAGTATTAATCAAAAAATAGAGTCTCACTTGGTGGCGATTAAGCAACTCGAACAACAATTTGGGCAAGTTTCTTCACAATTTAACCAACACCAAAAGGGCACCTTACCAAGAAATACGGTTCAAAATCCGAAAAATGAAGGGAATTGTATGCCAGTCATGATGCGTAGTGGAAAAAGCATCATAGATCCCCCTATACCGGTGATTATGGATGAAGTTGATGAGAAGGGTCTTTGTGGTCAAGTCGTGGTTGAGGGAGAAGGTCCGAAGATTGTTGGGATGCAACAAAAAGATATAAGGGAGCACGACAAATTAAAGTCAATTCCAAAACCTCTTCCTTCTTTCCCTCAAAGGCTTAAGAAAAAGGAAGAGGAGGGTAAATTTAAGCACTTCCTCTCGATGTTGAAACAACTCTCTATCAACATTCCCTTTCTAGAAGTTTTGGAGAAGATGCCTGGGTATGCCAAGTATGTGAAGGATTTAGTGACCAAGAAACGCACTTTGAGCCAAGATTTCTCTCAAAAACTCCAACAATGCTGTGCGATTAAATGCCTTGTTCATAAATGAGAGGACCCAGGTGCATTCTCCCATCCCTTACACCATTAGTGATGTTGAGTTCACAAGAGCATTATGTGACTTAGGAGCGAGCATCAATCTAATGCCTTTTGTTGTATTCAAAAAGCTTGGCCTTGGCACTCCCACCCCAAAAGAATGAGGTTGCTCATGGCGGATCGAACTATTAAAAAGCCGGAGGGAATCCTTCTTGATGTGCTTGTTAAAGTCGATAAATTCATCTTTCCTACGGACTTTTGTGATCCTTGATTGTGAGGTTGATTTTGAGGTACCCATCATCTTGGAAAGACCATTTCTGGCCACTGGGATAGCCTTAGTGGATATGGATTCGGGTCAACTTCATTTTAGGGTCAATAATGCAGAGGTCACATTTGATATTCGCCAATCCATGAAACAGTCGGACGAGTTTGGGAGTGAGGTGTGGACCCTTGATGAATGTTGATGAAGGGTGATGATAAAGTCGAGCCACAACATTAAATGAGGCGCTCCTTGAGAGGCAACCCAAGCATACTTGATAATTGTTTGTTTGTTTTAAGTGTTTTTTTTTATTCAGATTCTTGGGTAGAAGGTGTGAGTTTGTTTTAAGTTGAAAGACATTGATGCAGTTTTAATATTTTGGAGATTGTTGTGTTTTAAGACTTGGTCTGCAGGTGAAAATTGAAGAACTGAATATATGCAAAAGTGACACTTGGAGCAACTCCTACGAGCAGGCCTACGAGTTGCAGTCAGCACTATGACTCGTAGTCATGCCTCGTAGAGGCAATCAGTGAGTATAAGAAGTTGGCACATACACTACGAGCCAACCTTACGATTTGTAGAGTCCTTTATGAGTTGTAAGAGGGATTCGTAGTGCGTAGGTATGAATTCTTAATTTTTGCAAGTGTTGGGCCTGCTACGAGACCAGGACCTACAAGTCATAGGACACCCTATGACTCATAGTCAAGGTCTTGTAGCCCCGACCTACAGCTTTTTAAAGCTGACCTGGATTCATTTAAAAGGGATTCAAAATAACATTTGATCCCCAAATCATATTTCCCAACCCTAAGATCGACGGAATCTCCCAATACTCTTTCCCCTTTCACTTTTCTAATTGAAATCCTGACCACCTACATCATTTTACGGAAATAATTTTGACGAGGTACTATTCTCAAGGGCTTTCGAGTGGTTGTTGATATCCTTCATCTTGGTTAAATTCTTTTATTGATTGATAAGCTTCGTGGTTAACTTTAATGCATTACTATGGTGAGTTTATTCTTACTATAATCATATGCCTGTGTTAGCCATGAATACTCATGCCCATGTGGTGATGTGTAGACTCAAACATGAGACCCTAGGGTTTGTATTACTTTGAAAGACTTTGTTTGGAATCAAGCCTTGTTTGAAATTCTTGAGTGGTTGATTGTGAATGTGAAAATTTTTGGTCCATAGAGTGTCTCACTCACTTGTTATCTGAAAATTGGGCGAGTTATTTTCGAAATGGGAATTTGGATAGTGTGAGTTTGCTTTATGTGTCATAGCTTGTTGTGCCTAATTGAAAAGGTTTGTGTTGCTCTTACATTCCTGTGGAGTATTTTGTTGATAAAAAGTGCAAGTTGGACATGAATTTGCCCTGGTTTTGCTTGTTCTAACGAGGAATGGACTCAGATTCTTAGGGATAATGACTGTTTTAACTGTTGAATTTCATGGTGGGATCATTTATGTGTCAAATTTGTGTATTACTCTTGTAATTGCCAACTCTTTTATGTGTTTGTTTGTTTGAACTTGTTTTGGGAAAGTGTTAGACACTACTGGTGTCTTCTATTTTCTGCTACAAGGCACCCTTACGATTTGTAGGTTCCCCTACAAGTCGTATGGGTCCTTCTTAGCAAGCATCAATCGCCTGTGGTTTCTTCATATTTCCCATACATGACCCACATATGACTTGTAATACCTTCTACGACTCATAAAGAGGGTCTCGTAATCTTTCCTAAGTATCTAAAAGGTCTCTGGGAATTGGTACAAGGCCAAACTATGACTCGTAGGCTCTACTACTAGTCGTAACTGTCCCTCATATCTGAATTTAGACTTCATTTTTATAAGAAAATTTGTTACTACGAGGCCAGCGTACGACTATTAAGTCATCCTACGAGTCGTAATTGTACTCGTACCTGCAGAGCTGCAATTGCCTTAGAAATTTTTTTCTTCTGTTTTGTTTTGTTTCTATGTTTAAGTGTTTGTGTTTCTTGTTCTCTATTATGTGACTCGTTTGTTCAAACATCTTGATGCTCACATGGGCTGTATGGTCGTTTTATAGATATAATGCCTCCAAAGGACAAACAAGCAAAATAATCCTTTCAATGGAGGTTGATTGACGAATCTTCAGAGGCCGAGAGATATTACGGGTCTCTAGAAGTTCACAGGGTCAGAATAGACCCCGAAGCTAATAGACCTCAGACCCGGGAACTTATAGCACAGACTCCTACGGAAGTCAGCAGTTCCTCTCGGTTTGAAGAGGAGGAACAACAGGGTAATAGAGATAGGTCTAATAGCAGCCTACCACAGATGACCCCCACACACTCAGGGTTAGAGTCGAAATCGGAGAGCACCTCCCAGACCCAGCAGGATGAAGTCTAGTCACAGCCCCCACCTGACCGTAGATGGTGTGTCCTATGTATGAAGGAGATATATGACCAGGGATTAGAGACAAAGGGACAGGGTAAGCCGGTACAACAATTTCATGAAGAGTCTAGGCTGAATGACTCGGGGTTGGATAAAGTGCCAGGATTGTACGAGGAATTAGACATAGGCTACGATAGACCACACAGCACCTGGGAAAGTATACCCCTTTCATAGTCTGTGAATTTTATGCGGCATATCTTGCTACACTCCGTCGGGGTTTACTTTAGAACAAGAAGCCGATCGAGCAGCCGAGGTTACGAGTGGTGCCAGTCTGGAGTAGGAGAGTTTCTATTTCAAAGGAGACCATTCGACGAAACCAGTTTGGGCCCACTTATAGATTGCCTCAGTCTACCATAGAATACAATGGGCGCATTGATAAGATGAGGTGACCGGTGACTTGGAAGGACATCGGGGCTAGGACAGAGCTTCTAAGATGGATTGCTAGCCAGATTTTTCAAGAGGGCTTCAAGCTGACGTGGGTTACATAACCACGTCGGATCCCATTATAAAGGCTCACCTCTCTTTTCGGGCCAAGTTTTAGTAGTCCATTATCTACTGGCGCATCAGGCCCACATTCATGGATAATGTGATCACATTAGAAAGGCCCATGTTGGTGGCTAGCATTTTGGCAGGGTGTGAAATTGATTGGGCTCGAGTTATGGCATAGCAGATCCATGAGTCAGCAGTCCGCACTCAGCAAGCACTGCCATTTCCCATTCTAAATTCATAGGTTATTCTACGAAGCTGGTATGCTGGTGTCTCTCTACTTAGACCCCAGCCTAATCAAGGCTGGCGAGAACCCAGTAGTCCTATAAAGAGCTGTCCCACCTCCTATTCTAGAGCTATTCCCAGTAGATCCTCCGACTCAGAGTGCACCTCCAACTGCTATAGAGCCCACGCCATATTTGGAGATCGAGTCCACACCATCCTCCAGTACTCCAGAACAACCAATAGGTTGATTCTCTTACTTTTGTTGTTGCTTATCAGGCATTATTATGTAGGGTGGCTATGGTAGAGTCCAGACCTTAGGCTCTATTTGCACGGGTCAGACCTTGGGTTAACCAGACTGTGTGGGACTCAGAGTAGAGGATGAAGACATTCGCACGCAATTTGGTAGATGAGAGATAGAGTGGTGGATGCCTGAGTAGACGCTTTCGAGGTGAAAGTTCAGCAGAGACTTGAAGACACTAGGCCTGTTGATATGAGCATGGTGACTGAGGAGTTGGCCAAGTTTAAGGCTGATTTATTGCAGATGTTGGCAGCTCCTGTTGCAATCCCGAAGGTGGCACCAGCGGGCAATGAGGCATTTGATTGGCTAGCTGACGGTACCCACGTCCATGGAAAGAGGACTTTTGAGCATGATGATGATCTAGAGCTGATTCAGAAGAGGCCGAGAATGGAGGAGGAGCTCATACCTGAGGGGGTGGTGGGAGAGTTGCTTTTGTTGGTGGCTTTTCAGAGAGATCGGGCGCAGCACACCCCACATTGAGAGGGTAGTTCAGGTACTGCTGTGGAGGAGATGGTTCCATAGGACTTCATAGACCAGCCAGAGACCAGTGCATGATGCACCACGATGTTTGACTTCTTTTGACCCAGTTCTTAATTTGTCGTTATGGATACTTTGTTCTATTGTTAGACAATCTTTTTATTATGTTGGTTTTTGGATGCGTTTAAATATTTTTATGTTAGATGTTATTTTTACTTATATTGTGGATATTAGTTTTTGGTTTTAATATATGTATATATATATTTATAGGTTATCGTGTTTTGTTTTTATTCTTGTCTTTACTTTGAAGACAAAGTATTTCTATTTTGGTGGAGTGAGGAAAGTTATGGATTAAGGTGAAGTCTGAGTAACCTCGAATCCATAAATTCCCCTATTTTTTATACTAAGATTTTCTTGCCGTGTTTCTTTTTCCTTGTGGATATTTACTTTTTTGTTGAACCGGCATGTTTAGGTAGTGTAGATAATGTGTAAATTCATAGTAGTATTATATGTTGGCATATACATAGTCTTTAGATGTTTTTTAAGGTTTTGATGAAAAATTAGGTACCTTCAAAATTTCTGAGATGGTGATTATTGATGCATTCATGTATTTTGAGTAGCTGGCAATGTTTTTTCTGATAATGTGAAGGTAAGCTGAGTTTTGAAGCATGAGCTGTGAGTCTATACTTGATTGTAGGTACAATGTCATGTATGTTGTGAGCTTATTTTGCTGCATTCATGCATTTTGTATGGAATCAAAACTTGCCTTGTTGCTCTAAAATTAGTTTGATGATGTGGTTGATTTGGAAAGGATCTTAGGCCTTTGCTCTTTTAGTGAACCCACTTTTAGCCTAAATGACCTACCAAATGAATGAGTGAATCCCTTGTTCCAAATTTTTGAGCTTCTCATGTACTCATTCTTTCTTGACACCTTGCTACCTTAACCTTGTTTGATGAAATACCTTGATATTGGACCTAGTCTATCCTTAAACATGTAAACCATAATTGAGGCTAAAAGCCTAAGTTGAGGGTGGCTACAAATTGTGGCCCTGGTTTTGGGAACAGACATTGTGTACTTCACCTCAGGCTAAAAGCCTAAGTTGAGGATGGCCCTTATTGTGGTAAAGTAATAATAATGAGGTGGTTAGTTGGGAAACAAAGAATGAAATGAAAAAGCATGAGCCCAGTGAAGAAAAAGAAAAGCAAAGTGCCTTGAGTTGAGAAAAACTAGCAAGAAATGAGTTCAGAAATAAGGCACAGCTGAAAATAGAAACAAAGCACTCGAGAAAAGTTTGAAATAGGAGGATAAGGGTGGATTTAATGAAAAGGGTTGGGTCATGAAAGTAAAAAGTATTGGTAAACATGGTTCAAGGATAGATTTTAGTCACTACTTGCCCAAAATGCCATACCAAAGCCTCCTGAACCTATTTTACAAGCCCATAAGTCCTAAAGTGATCCAACTCCACTTTATCACTAAGTCAAAAGATAATTATAGGGGCAAGCTTATGGTGTCAGTCAGTGTGCATGAATTTCAATTGTGAGAGTGAGAATGCTGACACGTCCTACCCAAATTTTGCTCCAAAAGGGCGCAGGAACGTGTCCGCCTTGCTCTAGAGGGCTCCAGAACTCTCTAGAATTGTGCAGAAGATTGAAGAGAATACTAGAGAGGCCTGGAAGGTTCCAGAGACTTGTAGAATAGTGTACATAAGTCTTACACTTGTAATTATCTTAGATATTTTGTAGGAAGACTCTAGAGGATCAAACTTAGCCATAGGATCAAATTAATCCTAGACTCCGTTGAGGAGGTGGAGCAGTATAACTACCCCTCCTTGGCATTCATTTTGCACCAAGCAAAGTTGTAAGCATTTCAAGCCTTGTAAAGCATTCTCTCAAAGCAATGAAAGTCTTCTTTCTTCAAAAGCTCTCTTGTCTTTCAATATCTAGCGTTCCCTTAGCGATCGTAGGCAACAGGCTTAATAGTGTTTGCAAGATCATGCAAGAGTCATGAGCAAAATAACTAGTGTCGCACGAAATTTCTAGTGTGAGTTCTAGGTCCGTGACAACATAGCATCAGAGCAGGCATCTACGGGAAGTAATGGCAAGCTACTGAGAGGTTTATGCTGCTAGCACTGCTGAAGTCATGACGGACGTTACCAAGAAGCGCAAGGGTGAGAAGAATGCTAAGAAGGTGGAGAAAGTGCCAACTAATCCTACACCAAGCGATATTTTCTCCCTTCCAATCGTCGAAATAAGTGACGATGAGCAAGAGTAGTTGCCGAAGGATGTCACTCCTGGGATGGAATGGATCGCTAGAGTAGCGACTGCCCGCTGGGCCGTGGAGTTACAGGGCCATCGATTGAATCAGATCGATGGAAAATTCAAGACCTTGGAGAAATTCGCCCTTAAGGAAAATGATAACATCCGTAAGGATGTTGACGACCAGCGGGCAATGAAGGAAGAAGCTCACGCTTCCTTGGAGAGTAGGATTGAGGCCTTGGATGGAAAGTTCATGGGCATACTAGAAGCCTTGAGCGCCAAGGTAAAGGAGCTTGAGGAAGCCATCTAGCATGGGAGATAGGCCGCTCTGACCGTGGAACGGGAGGCCAGGATCGAGGCTCCCAAGCCATCCATCTTTAAAGGCGTCCTTGGTGCCCAAGAGGTGGAAAACTTCTTGTGGCACTTGGAGAACTACTTCAAGTGCAATAAGGTGAGCAGCGATGATACAAAGATCAACATGTCCATAATATACCTAACAGAGATGGTGATGTTATGGTGGAAGCAGAAGGATGCCGAGATAAGGAAGGGACTCTGTAAGATCAGCACGTGGGAGCAATTTAAGGTGGAGTTCAAGAAGACTTTCTACCCTAACAATGTCATCTATAAAGCCAAAAGGAGGCTTAGGGAACTGAAGTAGACAGGCAATATGAAGGCATACATAAAGGAGTTCACAACTCTCACTCTTCAAATCCCCAACCTCACAAAAGAAGATATGTTGTTCAACTTCGTGGACGGATTGCAGAGCTGGGCTAGGACGGAGCTGGAGCGACGACAAGTTTCCACCTTCGACGAGGCCATCACCCAAGCAGTCTTCAAACAGGACAGAGGCAAGGCTAAGGAGACAATGAGTAGCCATGCCAAAAGTGGGGGATTGCAGCATGGGCAAGGAAGCCCACCCACCTAGGAAGCTAGTACGTTAGGCATATGCCGAGAAGAAGGACCAGCCGCCCAAGGATAGGGGATACTACATATGTGGAGGCCCACATAGATATGAGAGGTTCCCTCAGATGAAAAACCTTGGAGCCATTATACAGGATTACGAGAAGAAGGAGACTCAAGACCAAGGTCAGAGTTCAGGCGCCACGCAAGTGGGCATGATTGGGGTCCAAAACTGCCAAGACAGCCAGTAAGCAGGAGGCTTACCCCACACAGTACGTAGATATGACCCTGAATAAGAAGCAGGTGCGGGCCATGGTAGGCGCAAGAGCTGAAGCCAATGTTATGACCAAAGCAACAACAAGATTGGGGCTAAGTTACAGTTCGAGCAGCACGCATCTTAAGATGGTTAATGCCCCACCGACACTGGTATATGGAGTTGCACATGGCATAGACATCACCTTAGGCAAATGGCAAGGTAAGACTAGCTTTGTTGTCGCACCCTTGGATATCTTCGAGATTATACTTGGAAAAGAGTTCTTCCACCAATGCCACACTATGATAGACCTCTACCTTCAAAGGATGCTTATGCTAGAGATGGAAGGGTCTTACATGGTACCTCTAGTTGAAATGCCCAAGGCAGAAGGAGTTACCCAATTATTGGCCATGCAGATTATGAAGGGCCTTAAGAAGGGGGAGCCCACTTACCTGGATACTGTCGCAAATTTGAGTGAAAATGATGGTGTCTCAGAACCCTTGCTACACTGCATTGAGAAGGTTCTTGAAGAGAATAAAGATGTCATGCCCGAGGAGTTTCTAAGAAACTTGCCACTGAGATGGGAGGTCGATCACAAGATTGATTTGGAGCCAGGCACCGACCACCTGCCTATCCACCATACCGCATGGCACCACAAGAATTGGAGGAGCTCAGGAAGTAGTTAAAGGAGCTCCTCAAACTTGGCTATATCTGACCGTATGGAGCCCAGTGTTGTTTAAAAAAAAAGGATGGTTCATTGCGCCTTTGCATAGACTATCAGGCGCCAAATAAAGTGATCGTCAAGATCAAGTATTCGATCCCACTGATAGCCAATCTATTCGATAGAATTAGGCAAGCAAAGTATTTCTCCAAGATGGATCTTAGGAAAGGATACTACCAGGTACGCATAGCTGGGGGGATGAGCTAAAGACAACATGTGTCACAAGGTAAGGATCATACGAGTGGTTGGTAATGCCCTTTGGTCTAACCATTGCACCCGCTACCTTCTGTACCCTCATGAATAAGATCTTTCACTCCTACCTGGATGACTTTGTGGTAGTATACTTGGATGATATTGTTATATATAGCTACACCTTGGAGGAGTACGTGGAGCATTTTCACAAAGTCTTCCAAGTCTTACGGGAGAACCAGCTACATGTTAAGCGGGAGAAGAACAAGTTAGCCTAGCACAAAGTGCACTTCCTCGGTCACATTATTAACTAGGGCCAGCTTCGCATGGACAGGGCCAAAGTGTGAGTCATCGTACAATGAGAGATGCCACTAAGGTGACGGAGCTAAGATCATTCCTTGGGATCGCAAATTAATACCGGAGGTTCATAAGTAGCTACTCTGTAATAGCCGCTCCAGTCACCAAGCTACTAAAGAATAACAAGTCATGGGTTTAGAGAAAGAAATGCTAGGAGGCGTTTGAGGGCCTCAAAGCTGCCATATCGGAGGAGACGGTTCTTGCCTTACCTGACTTCTCCAAGATATTTGAAGTACACACGGATGCCTCAGACTTCGCTATTAGGGGCGTGCCAATGTAAGATAGGCACCCCATAGCTTTCAAGAGCCACAAGATGAATGAGACTGAATGGCGGTATATTGTTCAAGAGAAGGAGATGACTGCCATTGTACATTGCCTTAGAACCTATAGGCATTACTTGTTGGGCTCAAAGTTCATGGTCTAGACCGATAATGTCACCACCATCTATTCCAATCACAAAATAAGCTTACTCCCAAGCAGGCTAGGTGGCAAGACTTTCTAGCCGAGTTCGACTATGACCTGGTGTACAAACCAGGCAAGGGTAGTGTAGTGGCTGATGTCTTAAGCAGGAAGTAGAGCTAGCTGCCATCACAACAGCCCACTGTGACATCCGAGAATCCATCAAGGAGGTCTTGTCACATGATCCGGAAGCAAAAAGGCTTATGCAGTTAGCGTCACAAGGAAAGATCCAACGTTTCTAGATTGAAGATGGTATCCTGCTCACTACCAGAAGAAGGGTTTATGTTCCGAAGTACGGTAACATAAGGTAGTAGATCATGAAAGAAAGCCATGATACATTATGGGCCGGGCATCCAGGGCAGTACCGTACGCGAGCTCTTATTGAGGAAATATACTACTGGCCAAGAATGTGAGACGATATCGAATGCTATGTGCAAACATGTCTTGTTCGTCAACAAGATAAGATAGAACAACACCATACGGGAGGTCTTTTGGAGCAACTCCCCGTAGTTGAGCGACCGTGGGAGAGCATTACCATGGACTTTATCACTGGCTTACCAAATTCCGATGGATACAACACCATTATGGTTGTGGTGGATAGGTTCTCAAAGTATGCCACATTCATGTCAGCCACACCCGAATGCACAACTAAGAAAGCAGCCCAGTTATTCTTTAAGAGAGTGGTGAAGTATTGAGGGCTGCTGAGGCACATCATAAGTGATCGTGACCCGTGCTTTACTGGGAACTTTTGGAGGGAACTATTCCAAATACTTGGCACGGAGCTGCATTTCTCCACAAGTTTCCATCCATAGACCGACGGCCAAACCAAGCGAGTTAATGCCTTGTTGGAGTGCTACCTTAGGCACTTCGTAAGCTCACATCAAAGGGAATAGGCCAAGTTGCTTGATGTGGCCCAATTTTCATACAACTTACAGTGGAGTGAAGCCATAGGGAGTTTGGGCACTTATCATTTGGCCAAGGGATTCAAGGAGCAGATGGACGCTGCCAAATCTCACCTAGTAAAGGTGGCCAAGCAAATGAATAAGTTCACCGACTGGACACGATGTCCCACCAGCTACAAAGTCGGAGACCTAGTGTTAGTGAAGTTCAATCCAAGGCAGTTCAAAGCACTAAGGGGCGTAAATCCAAACTTAGTGCGCAAGTACGAGGGGCCATTCAAGATCCTTGCCAAGGTCGGTAAGATATCATATCAACTGGAGAAACCACCATCACTAGAGGTTCATCCTGTCTTCCAAGCTAGCATCCTCAAGCCATACCATGAGGATAAGGATGATCCAAGTCGAGGACAGTAGAGTAGGGCACCCATTACTATCACTACCTCGCATGATCGGTACATAGAGGTCATCATTGATTACCAGGCAAAGCAGAAGAGGGGACAATCGGCTATTGCAATGTTCCTTGTCCATTGGAAGGGCCAATCACCGGAGGAGGCCACTTGGGAGAAATATGAAGACTTGTGGCAATTTAAGGATAAGGTACATGAGTTCTTACAACAAAAACAATGCCTCGTGGTTGTTGCATCATTAGGTGGGGGAGAATGACACGTCCCACCTAAATTCTTCTCCAAAACGGAGTTGGAACGCATCCGCCGTGATTTGGAGGGCTCCAAAACTCTCTAGAATTGTACAGAAGATTGAAGAGAAGACTAGAGAGGCGTGGAAGGTTCCAAAGACTTGTAGAATTGTGTAGATAAGTCTTACGCTTGTAAATATCTTATATATTTTATAGTAAGACTATAGAGGATCAATCCTAGCCATAGGATCAAATTAATCCTAGTCATTCGTTGAGGAGGTGGAGCAGTATAAATACCCCTCCTTGGTATTCATTTTGCACCAAGAAAAATTGTAAGAATTCAAGCCTTGTAAAGCATTCTCTAAAAAAAATCAAAGTCTTCTTTCTTCAAAAGATCTCTTGTCTTTCAATATCTAGCGTTCCCTAGCGATAGTAGGCAACAGGCTTACTAGTGTTTGCAAGATCGTGCAAGATTCATGAGCGAACTAACTAGTGCTGTACGAAAGTTCTAGCGTGAGTTCTAGGTCCGTGACAATGCTTCCTCACTCCCTGAATTCTAAATACTTTTTGAGTGAGTATGAGGGACTTCTTTTTATGAGAAAATTTGCACTACTTGAGTAGCATATGACTATACCAATGATTGTAGACGGTTGATGCTCCTTAGCATGTCATAGTTGGATTGCCAGATATGTCATTGTGTTCTCGTTTGTTGATTGACCTTGCAATCTTATTTTGAAAATGGTAGTTTGGTACCTACATCAGAGGAGTTAATGTATATTCCATTAGTATAGATGCTATGTGTTTCTCTTTGTCTATGTAGATTGAGTCGTCGCTTGAGGACAAGCAACAATTCTAAGTTGAGGGTGTTGGTGCTGTCAAAATACAACACATCTAATGCCTAAAACAAGGGATTTTGTAAGTTCTTAATGTGAATTTTTATGGTTTTTATGTGTTTTTTGTGTTGTTCTGTAGAAAAGTTAGGTTTGCATGATTTTGAAGAAAAAGTGCAGATTTTTGCTGAAGCATAGCACATACGAGCTCACCTACGAGTTGTTGGGTGAATCGTAGTAAGAAACAAAGACCAAAAATTAGAAAATTTGCTAAGTGGAGGTCACCCCTATGAGGCCATCCTATGAGTTGTAAGTCTCACTATGACTCGTATGGGTGGAGTCGTAGTAGGAATCAGAGAGCCAAAAATATTGGACCAAAACTGGAAGCCTAGACTACAAGAGGAACATACAAGTTGTAGCCCAAGCAATGGCTTGTACCAGTGGTCATACCAGCTGAGTCCAAGATGTCAAGATCTTCATATGAGACCTCAATTACGACTCGTAGGTCACCCTATGAGTCATACCTATGAGGCATACCAGCTGCCAACTATCTTTTATGTAGACTTTTCAAGGTTTATTTATACACACCAAAATACATTAAGTTAGGGTTTCATTTCATGTCAGATATCAGACATTGTAGACTTAGGAATTTGCCTGTGAATATTCTCTCAAGAATATTTTAGGGTTCTGAGTTTAGTTTATTGTTTTCTTTCAGAAAACCCATTTTGGGATTGCAAATCTTGCTTTGTACACTTGGTCAATCTATCAAGCTTTGGGTTATAAACTTGTGGTGTCTACAATCTTCATTGTTCTTGGTAAAACTCTCAACTACGTCTTGTATTTGCATTCTTATTTGTTTTTCCATAGACATGAGTAACTAAGAACCCACAACTTGGGGTTGTGGGAACCATGGGTAGTTGACTTGAAATAACCAAGGTTTATTGCATCTCTATGATTGAGGTTTTGCATGTATTGTCTATTTCCCTTCATTATGATTGTAGTTTGGTGGTGGCCAACACCAAACCCTACCTACTATCACGATCCCAACCAAGGTAGTGAGGAATAGGAAAAGGGAAGTAGATAACAAGATTCGATTGATGTGTTCTTGTCTAATCAACTAAACCTGACCAAGGGGAGGTTGAATGGGACAATAGGTAATGGTTAGTTGGCATGACATGGTGGCCGACCAAGTGCCATGGTGAAATTCACCTTCACCTTCATAAGAGTGCTAGAAGAATCTAAGTTACCATCCTGCATGCGAATCTCCAATTGTAGTTATGTTATATAGGGAAATCGAGTCAACGAACCATGGGGAACACAATTCCCAAGTTGTCTCTAAAATTGAGTGTTTTCTCGCATCATAGTTTAGTATTTATTTTACTTTTTTTTTGAATTACAAACCCCCCTCTCCCCACATTTAGAGATTATAGTTATAAATACTTGAAATGATTAGTACTGAAGTCTTGTAGTCAAGCCCTATATTCTCTGTGGATTCGACTCTAACCTTCTCTTTAGGTTAATTTCTGACAACGATCTCTTTCTTATTGGAGCATGAACATCATCAGATATTTATTATTTTTATAAAAAAACCAATGATAGTAAAAGAATGGACTCAAGAAATGGAGTTTTCAAAGAAGGAATTACTAACTGTTCCAATGTGGATCAGATAACCAGGATTGGACTTTAAATATTGGAGTGCTAGAGGATTAAGTAAAATAGGGAGTCTCGTGAGGAAACCATTGATGGTTGATAAGCAGACTGAAAAGAAACTTGGACTGAGTTATGCAAGAATGTTAGTTGAGGTGAATGTGGGACAAAATCTACCAGAGGAAATTCTCTGTAGAAATGAAAAAGAAGTCATAATTTCTCAATCTATTACATATGATTGGAAGCCTTCATTATGTGATTATTGCAACAAGTATGGGCATGAAAAAGAGGACTGCAGGAAATTGAAACCAACAAAAGGCAAGGAAATTGAAACAATAGAAACCAGGAATGAAGATTAGGGACTAGAAAAAGGCAAAGAAAAAGAGATAGTGACAAAAAGATATGAGGGTATCAAAAAATGATTAGACAAGGGACAACAGGGCAACATCATGTGAAGATAACAAATAGTTTTGAATAACTGAGTAGCATAGAGAATCTAGATGTAGTAAGCAATGTAAACAAGGAAGTCAACAAAGAACCAACCCCTTTCGAAAATGGTTAATCTTGCCTGCTGGAATGTGAGAGGACTAAATACCCTTAGTAAATAGAGGGAAGTTGCTTACCTATGCAATAAGCTTGATGAATATCTAGTTGATTTGGTGGAGACAAAAATAAGATAAAAAATCTACAAAAAGTGGTAGAGTCTATGTCTCCTGGGTGGAAGTGTTATTGCAATCATAACTCTCATTACAATGGGAGAATAATGGTAGCGTGGAGGGATGATATTAACGAAGTAGCTGTATAGAATGAGACAAATCAAGCAATAACATGTTGGTTAAAAATAAGTTGCTGATGAAGGAATTTTTCTGCACATTTGTCTATTCTCAAAATGGAAGGGAAGAAAGGAAAGAACTATGGGAATACTTGACTCAATAGGGTAGTGGAATGCAAATACCATGGATTATACTTGGAGACTTTATTTTACTGAGGTAAAAGAGTTTTAGGAATGTATAAGAGACTGTAAACTTAAGGAAATGGAAAGGAGAGGACAAAACTACACTTGGAATGATAAGGGAATTATCAACAAAGTCTTTTCAAAAATAGACTGGTCATTCAGCAATGGGGCATGGGTGGATGAAATGCCAGGTCATACAGCAACATTTTTGAATGAAGGAGTTAGTAACCATAGCCTCATACATGTGAACAAGAAGGGAAAGAAGAACACACAGAAGAGGGAATTCAAATGCAGCAATATGTGAAGTTCAAATAAAAATTTTCAGAAGATGGTCCAGGAATTCTAGCAGAAACAAATAAAGGGATGCATAATGTACCAAGTGGTTCAAAAACTAAAGATGTTGAAAAGAGAGTTCCAGAAGCTCCATTCTAAACATTTTAGTAAAATTATGGAAGAAGTAGATAAGTTGAGGGAAAGATTATCTGAGGTACAAGGGAGATTGCAGTTGGATCCCATGGATAAAGATATACAAAAAGAGGAGTTAGAAAGTGGAAAAGGATTCAAGAGGACAAGTTACTTAGTAGAATTGATGCTGGTCCAATAGAGCAAAGCAACATGGTTGAGATTGGGAGACAACAACACAAAACATTTCCACGCAGTACTGATGCAGAAGAGGTTGAAGCAGATTATAAACCCAATTGCAGGATGAAAATATGCAAGTTCAGACACAATTAGAACAAATAACAGGGATCATTGTCAGGTATTTCTCTAAACTCTTGGGGGGAAAGGGGATGGGGAGAGGCAAAAGGCTGATGAAAGTTTCCTAAAAAAGGGGCACACTCTAATAATTCAACAACAAATGGGCTTACTAGAACCAATTACTACAAAAGAAGTGAAAGAAGCTATGTTCAGTATTAAGATAACCAAAAGTGTTGGGCCAAATGGGTATAACAATGGCTTCTTTAGGGATGCGTGGACTGTAGTTGGGAAAGATATTACTTGTGTTATAATGGAGTTCATGAGAAATGAAAAAATTTGGGTGAGATAAATACTACTGTCATTACTGTAATTCCTAAAGTACAGAACCCTGTATTTGCTAGTCAGTTTAGGTCCATATCTTGCTGCAATGTAGTGTATAAAGCGATCTTTAAGGTCTTGTATAATAGATTAAAGAGGGTGTTTTCATATTTGGTAAACCAAACCCAAGCTGCTTTTGTAGAGGGTAGGTCACTTGTTCACAATATGTTAATATATCATGATCTAATGAGACACTATAAAAGGAAGATCACTCCAAGATGCCTGATGAAAATAGACCTGAGGAAAGCATATGATATGGTGAGATGGAAGTTCGTGGAGGAAATGTTTCAAGGGTATGGCTTTCCAAAGAAGTTTAATCAGCTGATAATGAGTTGTATCATATCAACAAAGTTCACAGTAAGAATAAATGGGAACAACTAGGGTTATTTTGTTAGGAAGAGAGAGCTCAGACAAGGAGACCCTATGTCCCCTCTAATCTTTGTTCTGGTATTGGAGTATTTGTCAAGAATTTTAACTAAGATGGGGTAGCTTCCTGGTTTCAGGTTCCACCCTATGTGCAAGAGATTAAAGTTGAACCACCTAATATTTATTGATGATTTGATGATTTTTTGTAAAGGGCAAGAACAATCAATGCAAAGAATTAAGGAAGCATTAGAGCATTTCTCAATGACAACAGGTTTAATAGTAAATACTGATAAATCAAGAATCTTTATAGCAGGAGTTTCTGATGAAGTAAAGGCAAAGTTACTGAAAATCACAGGCTATTCTGAAGGAGGATTCCCGATCAGATGTTTAGGACTTTCACTATCTCCAAGAAAATGGTTAAAAATGGAGTGTAATCAGTTATGCCAAAAGATAACAGAAAGGTTAGATCGGTGTCAAATAGGCATCTTTCCAATGCAGGAAGAATACAAGTTATTACATCAATATTGTTCTCTATACACAATTTTTGGGGAGCTGTACTTATACTACCTCAAAGTGTGGTGAAGGAAATAGATAGGAAATGTAGGGAATATTTATGGGGAGGAGCAGAGGAGAAGAAAAAGACTGCACTAGTGTCTTGAGATAGAATTTGCAAAGCACAGAAACAAGGTGGTCTTATGCTCATGGATCACCAACATTTGGAGAGAGATACAAAATTGGTTGGGAGTGAAGGTGCAAAATAATGGAGCCAAGGAATTGCTGCTGAAGCACAATAAGAAAAGATGGACAAGAGAGAAAAAGAAAGTGATAGCTATTGCATATGAAGTTGTTATATACTACACATGGATGGCCAAGAATGCAATAATGTTCAAGAAGACGAGGCAAGAAGAAGAACTTGTTATACAACAAGTGAAGAACGTCATCAGAACAAGAGTACATATAGCAATAGACACAAAACAAAGGCTGAAATGTACACTTATACTTCAGAGGATATGTATATAAGTAGGAAGGAAGAGATCTATTTGACTATAGCATATTAATCTGTTAGTAACTAGAAGGAACACAAACATTATAATGTAACTGCTATTTGGTTAGTAATGGCAATATTTCACCCTTTTCTTGCTAAAAAAATTAAATATATTAAATGAAGTTAGAAGATATTACTAATAAAGTCCTGCCCACCTAAATTTGAGATAACGTATGTATACACTAAAAAACTCCTAAGTCAAGCCTCATGATATACTTTAATTATTATCTTCCCATAGTTCATGAAAGGAGTCTACTTAACATAGCTAAAGCTTTTCAATTTGGGAGATCTACATAATTTTTTCAATTCTATATGCTTTATTCAACTAAAATTTTAGGAGACATTTTAAAAGATTTGAACTCTTTTAGTTTTTTTTCTCGTTTCCATTGAATATCCCTTTCATTTCTTAACAAAGTTTGCGCCATCCTTAAAACACCAATTTTTGTCTCTCGTCCTCGAAAAGATGTTCTTCGATTATATACACTTTCGCTTTTTTTCTTAACTCGACATCCAAAACTCCTACTTGGAGTGATTCGAGTTTTTTCCTGTTCAACCAAGTCTGAAATATGAACAAGAAAATAGAAATATTGTTAACATCATTTAAATCGACAACATATATCACAAATCTTTGATAGAAAGCAAAAAGATCATAAAAGGGTTTAAAAATATAAAGATAACTTCAATAGGATAAGGTTATTACCTAAAACATTCAAACAATCACAACCTATGTATTACTATTATAATATATTTTAAAAAAGTGCAATATAAATAGATCATGAATATGAAAGATTCAAGTCAAAAATTTTAACAAGTAGATCCCAAAACCACAAAAACAATAATAGTTTTTTGATTAAAAAAAAGAGTCAAAAAGCTACCAATTTTTTAAAATCATTTCTCACTCATTTTTCATTCATTTTTCCATTATAATATATTTTTGGAAACTATCAATCTTTTAAAAGTCATATAAATAGAACCTGCATTCTATGGAACTTGTCAAAAATTAGCCAACCAAAAAAGGTTAACTTGAACTTATAAAACATCTATCTCAAAATAATTTACATGGAATGATGAATCATTCAACCATGCTCTAATATCAATTGTAAGAAAATACAAAGAAAGAACAATGAATTGTGTGCCTTCAAATTCGCAGCGGATTGTTATTTCTACCAAGAGAATCTGCCCCCAAGTCTTCTTGGATTTTTCTAGGAAATCAAGAACAATATTCACAAACTAAATATATATTTATGTATTGATAAAATTTAAGAAATGAGGATAAATTCTCTTTTTTGGGTTTTTGTTTTTTTCTCTTCCTTTTCTTTTCGTGTAACTTCTTTTTAGTCACACATTCCAAGAACAGAAGACCCATTTTCCTTTTTTTTTTTTATTGGAGATGTTGAACGGTTATAAAACTATTCCTCTCCTTTTTCAAGAAGAATTTGAATAGTAATCGTTCCTTCCTCCTAAAAGAATAGGTTTGAACAATTATCACTTAACTGTTGTACCTTTATTTAAATCACATGAATAATCCATGATTTAAAAAAAAATCCTAGATACATATTTGAAAATATCATGGAACCTTGAGAAGTGACTAATTTCAATATATTCGCACCTATTGCTTTCAAAGTACACATATTTTATCCAGTAATAAGTTGTTTTTGTTCTCCATTTGTTGATTGTCAATACTTACTTTTTCTAGTATGAAATACTCAAATTAATTCCAACTAGGGGATTTCTTTTCATTAAATTGTGGGAGAATAAAGCTGCATGAACTAACTGGAAGTTGTTAAAGGCAACAAAATTATGTAGATTAATTTAGCATTTTGCACAAAGATCCGTACAAGCATACACAAACTAATTTTTGTTATTAAAAACATGTAGCCAAACTTTTGAAATACTTCAATATAAGAGTATCCCCTGTACAAGTTGCGGAGTTGGCTTGCCCATCCATCGGAAGTGCCAAATCTGTAACGAGCACGTTTTTCTGTGATTGTGTTATTTTAACTACTATATATTACTTGGCATGAAATCCGAATAGCTAAAAGTCCTAGACTTGTTGCATAATGGAGTGATCTGGGGGATGATGCATCTCCTCAGCCTGTCCATCACCATTTGCGGGTAACTAAATGTCTAAAATCTCTACTCTCCCATTAATCTTTTTTCCTGATTCTTATGGCTATATATGCCGGGTCGAACAGCCCGAATTTACTTACTCTCTTCTCTTCCTTCTCTATCAGGTGCATCTCTATTTCTACACCAAAATACAGAGTTGTAGACAAAAAAATTATTAGCCAAAATTTCCTACTGTAAAAAATCTAAATATTGTATAAATTACAAAAGATATGGATGAACCTTGATTATTCTAAGGGAATGCGAATTTGCAAATTATCCCTTACCTTCTCATTTTCCTGCAACAAGAAGGGCAATCTAGATTGACCCGCATCACCATGCATACCTGCTTATTGTCACAAGATTATCAATTAGAATTATTTTACAAAAGTCATAACGTAATTACTTTTTTGATAATAGAAAGTAGCTCAAAAGTTAATGTTACCATGCCTGACATGAAACAAAGGTACAATGTTGGGACAAAACTTTTAGAGATGAAAAGTCAATAGAAGAAAAAGTGGATGGTATATGAACCTTTTTATGTGTACGTTTTTTATTTGTAATTTGTAATAATAAATAAATGCCTATGCGTATAATACCAAGAGGAATCAATCAAATAATTTGTTGGTCCGTTAAGAAGCCTTTGGAATGAGGTTACGTCATACCTTAGTTTGTCTTGATTTTGTTATATATTCCACCACAATTGCAACCAACTAGGCATTTTCATGGGTAGGTGTTACCTAATCTTATGATTTATCATAATTTCGTTCTTTTCTTCCACGTTGTTGAATTATTCTTAATCTCAAACCACCATTAAGAAAACTGACTTGTAATATTAGACACGTCTCCTTCCCAATTACACTATAGCTAATTCTCAATACTGTTAAGTTTTAATTATCAGTGTTAGATTAAAAATGATTAGTTTTGATAAATTTAAAGGATTTAATACGTATGAAGATATATTTATAGGACAACTTTAGAGCTCATCTCGTATTTAAAGGACCATTTATGTCATTTTCTAGCGACTTTATGTAACAGTTATATATTGTGTGATATGGGTAAAATATAAATGACATTATTGAAATAAAACAAATAAAAGTAACCTTATGAGTCATTTTTATAACTTGAGGCATTCAATAGCAAATATAACCTCAATAATAGCATAAGGAGAATCCCAAATTTCATTCCCTTGAAACAAACTAAATCAATTTCGAATCCTCCACCCATTAATTTTTTTGCTAACTTCTATTCTTCGCCAATGATTCATTTCATAGCTAGGCCTGAAACTATCAAATGTTTGATTAATTCAACTACTTTTAATCGATATAGGAACTAAAAGGAAGGTGAAAGTAATGATACACATCTAAAGACTTTGGAGAATAATAGAAAAGAAAAGAAGAGAAGATTAGGGGTGTGTTTGGTAGGTTGGAAATTATTTTTATTGAAGTTACCTTTTAAAAGAAAATGAGTGATTGTGCTTACTGATTTCTCATATTTGGGAATAAATATAAAGTATTATATATATAATATAGGCA
>JAABOM020061710.1:0-10799 GCA_011800125.2 Solanum clarkiae
GTTGTGGTTGTGGGGGTTTTGGTTGGAGTGTTAGGGGTACCGGTATTCTATATTACTTAACTTTGTGTTTATTAGTTTACTTATGGAGTACCGTGTGTTCGGTACTCACCCCCCTTGCTATAATAATTTTGTAGGTTACGAGCCCGGATTGTCGTGATACTCTCTACTCTACTCTGTCCGAGGCTTCCTGTGTAGATTGCGAGAGGTAATTGTTTGCCATCCCAGCTGACTTCTTATTCCCATTTATAATTTTGTTCTATTCGAGAGACAACATCATTTGATGTTTGTGTTTCTTTTCATTTCTACTGTAATACATTAGAAGCTTGTGCACGTGACAACCAGATTTTGGGAGATTTTCCTTAAGTTGAGCTTTCACGTTTATTTTAATTTCGCATTTTAATGTTATAGTTGGGTTGTAGGCTGACTTGTCTTGGTGGGATAAGATAAGTGCCATCACGCCTGAATTTCGGATCGTGAATGCATGCTTCAGTTGTGTAAAAATAGGACACAAGATGTTGAATGTCCTAATGTTGCTAATAAGGATAAAGAAAGGTGTCAACAAAGTCAAGTAGCTCAAAAAGGCAAGTGCAACAAGGTGCTCAAGCTCAAGGTGGTGGTCCGCATTGTAATTAATTCTATGCTTTGTCTGTAAGGCAAGAGGTTGATGAGTTATGCTAAGAGTCTTTGATCATGATATATATACTTTGCTTGACCCCAGTGCCAATATGTATTTTGTTACTCCTTACCTTGCCAAACAGTTTGATGTGTCTTCAGAAGTCTTGTTAGAATATTATTCGGTTTATACTTCTATTGATGAGTCAATCCTAGCCAAGAAAGTTTATAAAAATTATCCTGTGTTGGTCTTGCATAAAGTTTTTCCGCCAATCTTGGATGGAGCCAAAGATTCACTATTTTTTGGCTTTGGGGTATGATGGAATAAAGCAAAATGGCTCTTTAAACTGTCTGCGCTTCTTTCATTTGTGAAGTAGCAGTTAGTCAAATGCAACTTTCGATGCTCATCATGGGTCATCCGAAAACAGTCGAGCTATGTTTTTAAACATAAGGGTCAGGCTGCGTACATCCGACCCCACCTTATCCCGCAATGAGAGGGAACCTTTGAGGCATTGGGGTAATGTTATGTTGTGTTGGTCTTGCATAAAGTCTTTCCATGTGATCTAGTTGAGCTTGATATGATTGATTTTGATGTTATTCTTGGTATGAATTGGTTGCACGTATCCTAGGTCACATTCCATGTCCCTAATAAGCCTATCCTAGAATGGAAGGGAACTAATATGGTGTTCAAGGGAATGTTTGTCTCTTATATGAAAGATATGAAAATTATTTCTAAAGGTTGTCTATATCATGTTATCTAAGCCATGGATGTTGAGTCTTAGTCCCTGTCTTGATTCGTTCCTCATAGTTAATGAGTTTCCCGATGTTTTTCTTGATGATTTGCTCTGGATTTCTCCCATAAGGTAAATTGATTTTGGTATTGATATTTTTCCCAACAGTCGACCTATTTCTATACCTCCTAACAGAATGGTCCCAGCGGAGTTGAAAGAATTGAAGGAACAATTAAAGGACTTGCTTGTTAAAAGGTTCATGAGGCCTAGTGTGTCACCATGGGATGTTCCCTTGTTGTTTGTAAGGAAGAAGGATAGTTCACTTCAGATGTGTTTTGATTATAGACAATTGAATAAGGTACCATCACTTCCAAGGATCGATGACTTATTGGATCAACTATAAGTGTAAGCTATTTCTCTAAGATTAATCTCCGGTCTGGATATCACCAATTAAGAATGAAGGAAGATGATAGTCCAAAGATAACATTTAGAACTCGGTAGGGATGTCAATGGGATGGTTCATCCGGTTTTTTTTCAAAAATAATAGCATCCCAAGTTTTCGATTATTTTGGCTTAAATGGCCAAAATTAAATTTTTGAAAACTATCCCAATCATGTCGGGTTTTCTTCGATTTTGGTATGGTTTGGTTAGATTTCGATTACTTTACTTTTATAGTATTACCTGTAGCTTGCCTTGTAGAGTTCAATCCTATCTTTAAATTCATTCACAATACTGAAATATACTTGATGTGTGTGTTGTGCAATGCATTAGAAAATACTACACCTATTCAGTGACTTCCTCTATTTGGTTATTTCTAACTTTCTCTGTCTCTTGGTATCCAATAAAGCTTTTGAAGTTTCAAAGCATTAATTAGAGCTAATCTAATTAAAAGTATATTTCTCAAGGTTTAGAATGATGGATATTGGTAGGGGTATCAAAAACGACATGAGCACACATGATCACATGTGATGTAACACAGGCAATAACATTATTCAGCGGAACCAACTCAATAAAATGCATAAAAAAATATTATGTTATTCTACAATTGTTCCACTAACATGTTAACTATCAAGCATGTGATTAAAGGTTCTCTGATTTCTAGTGCTGATGAATTCCTCATTGATCAGAGTAGTTACTTTATCAACCAATTTTCCACTTGAAAGTAAAAGAAATAAACATTTAATTTAATAGAAAATTTGAATGAACAAAAGACTTTAGATATTTACTTCTAGAATTATGATTTTCATATAAGCAAAAGTAATAAGATTATCAAAAAAAGAATTGTACAGAAAAACAAGAGAAAGAAATAGTCTTATAGCATGAAAATATTTCTCTTATAGATGTCATTATCCATGTACAGTAATTGATATTGTACCAGTGAGATTTTGAATTAAAGTTACTCATCTAGATCAACAGTGATTGTTGCTCCAGTTGCTCCAAATTAAGACAATTTGTATAAAATATGATAAACAATATTAACTTAATAAATTTATAAACATCACATGAATCATAAAAAATAAATACATAAAGATTTCATTACCTTCTTCAATTTCCCCAAGTCTTTCTATAGTATCCAGTGATTCACGCAAATTAACAGGAGTAGAACGCAACCAATTTTGAGTACAAATAAGAGCCTCCACTGTTTTTGGAGTTAAAAAATCCTGAATGAATCTATCACACGACCACCTATACTAAAAGCTTATTCACTGGATATAGTAAACACTGGAATGGGTAGGACATTCTTGGCCAATTTAAAAGAATAAGGAATTTAGATCCATTTCATTTCTACCAGGCTAAGACATCAAAATCACTTTTCTTTTCAATGATCAACTCGTCATTCAAGTATTTGGCTATTTCTAATGTATTCTCAAATTTCTTCAATGATTCCAAGAGCTTAGTAAATTGAGAATCAAGAAAGGCTAGGTTTTATCACATTCGTCAATATTCATACTATGAGATTCATCATTCGACATTAATTCTATGACTTTCTCTTATTCAAATATACATAATCTTTTGTACTCTTGATATAGTTCATTGAAAGATTCTTCCACAGTACTAGTCCTTAATCTTGTTAAAACACTATAACAGTCATATATTTCACCAAAGCAAAATTCAACATACTCCAACTTGAAATGTGGATCCAAAACAATAGCAACAAACAACATGTAATTGGTCTTACTACTAAAAGACCAATATTTATCAAATGTCTCCATCATTTTTATGCCATGCTTCTCATGTTATCATTTTCATGGACTGAAAGAATTTATTTGTATAATGAACAATAATTAATTCATAAAAAAAAGTAATGAACCAGAAATCTTTAACGTCACTATAGAATAACTTTAAGAATTTCGCTAAACATCTTGCAGTTTGAAAATCTTAATGATTAGGAGGGCCAATGATTTTCCTATATCCTTTTTTTTAATCACAAAAATTTTTTTATCTTTCATGTTTTCACTAGGATCACCAACAACATTGATCTTAGAAAATTCAGTAGCTCCCTGATCTTTTTCTTTGCTATTTCTTGCATCTTTCCTTCATCTCGGGCTTCATTATAACCCCTATTAAAATACTTTTTATTGCATGAATCATCTGTAACATCCCGTAAAATTATCAAAATTCTCCTAAAATACGTCATGCGTACAACGCATCTTTCAAAGCTCCGATGGGAAATCTGAGGCCGGATTTGTGAACAACACGAAAAATCGAATAAGAAAACGGTCTCGTTCCGATTTAAGAGCAATCAGAGCGAAAATAAATTTTTGCTAATTAAATGAGAAACAGTGTCTGTCCACGATCTTGGCGTGACATGGACAGAATGCGAAGCAATACTTTGCTTTTTTTTTTTCAACGGGAATTGAAATTCCCGAAAAGAAAAGCGAAAATGTGCTGGTCTGCGCCCCTGGCATATCACGGACCAGTACGCCAGATTTTAAATTTGTTCTTTTAATTGCGGAAAGGGCATTTTGGTCCTTCCCAACTCATTCCTAACCACTATAACATGTTTTAAATTATTTTTATCACGATTAAGGGTCCAAAAAACTTATTATTTCTTAAGTTCTATATAAGTTCTGAGAGAGGAGAAGAACAAGAGAGGTGAGGTTTTCCTTTGAGGCTTCAATTCTTTGGAGAAGACTTGACAATTCCTCACTCTAGGTATGTAAAGACTATCCAAAAGCATGAAATTGTTCTTCCCATATGCCCCAATGTAAAGTTAGGATGTAAGAATTGATACTTAGAGTCTTGATTAGTGTTTTCTTGAAAGTTTCTTTATTGTTATCTTTAATCCCTGATTATTATCTTTATTTCTTGAATATATTCTTTAAATTATATTTTCTATCCTAAATTAATGATCATCATACTTAAAGTTTATTGTTATACATATATTATCATGTGATTCTGATCTAACCTTTATAAATTCTTTCTGTAAAGACTTGAATAATGAACTTAGGAGGGATGTCTAGAGACTTGATTATCTGAATGTGATATTTGACTGAGTCTGAGTCCTAAAGTGATGTGTGTTGATAACTATGATAGCTGAAAATAATATTGATAGAGTTGGATGAATTGTTCCCTTGAATTTGAAGAGATAGTCTTGCCCGTAGAGGTTGAGTGATGGAAATCCTTGATGAATTGATAGGCTTATGAGCATGTCAAGTCTTGGAAGAAGTATTGAGCACCAAAAATGAATAAGAGTGAGTCCTAGTCACACTCATTACCTACATGGGCAGCGTAAGAGAGGATTGGACCATAAGAACGGATGTTTCCTTAGTCCCAAAAGAGGACTTACTATTATTATAAACCTTTGATGTACGCCCTTTAACGCCAGCAAGCTACTGGGCAGATGACAAAAAGACATCACTTTGTTGTACCATCACCGGCTTATGGATGATGGGTATAGGTCAAAGAAGCTCCCAGATAGGTCTCCTGATGATGAGACTCCGATGTGATATGATGGTTTGATGTTTTGATGGGGAGTGAGGTGATAGAGTCCGGTCCAATACTCTAAGGTGAGGTTGAGTGATTGATGAGTGACTGTTACATTGTTTCATTTACTTTAGCCCATTTTACATACAGTACATTCCACATACTAACGCCCTTTTGACGCTGCATCATTTTATGATACAGATTTTGTAGATAGAGAACTTCAGCAATCCAATCGTTGAGGTTCAGAGCTTTGATTTCAGACCGTGGTGAGTCCTCCCCAGCATTTGGAGGATGATTATTCATTATTTCTATATCAGTATTTCTTTTGATTATGATAACCATGGCCTGTCGTGGTGCCTTCTTAGATATTTGTTATGGAGGCTTTGTAGACGTAGACAGTTGATGGATAGTGTTGGGCTTGTTGATTCTCGTTTCCTTTCTTTGAGATATTTATTCACATTATCTTATGATAGTTTATTATTTTATTGAATCTTCCGCATATAAATGGATAGAATGATGGCAATGAGACTAGGTGGTCCGCTTGGGGACTAGCAATAGTCTTCGAGTGCCAGTCACGTCTAGGATATCCTCCCTGGACATGACATCATCTAGCTCCACTCTCATAAAAGCTTTCTCAAACTTTTCAACATGTTCCAACATTTTATAGGTTGAATTCCAATCAGTATCAGTATCAAGGTAAACACGATGCTTACATGGGATCTTCTCTTTCTCGACACATTTCTTAAAAAGATTATACTTGGTAGGAGAAGATCGCACATATCTAATTGCATTTTAAATTCTAAGTATGGCCTTATCTTGCTCAGCTAAGCCTTCCTTTACAATTAAATTAACATTATGAGCCGAACATCTAATATGCATGTATTTATTTTCTAAAATTGAATCTTTCCACTTTACAACCTTCATTAAGTATCCAAGGCAAGTATCATTTAAACTTACATTATCTACTGCCACTGTCAAAACATTTTCAATTTCCCAATCAATTAAACGTTCTTCAATGGAACTATCAACAACCCTTCCGACGTGGCTCTCAATAAGTTGAAAATTCAATATCTTTTTTTTGGTACAACTAATCATCGTCTATCCAATGTACCGTTAGATACATATAATTAAGATTTTGGATTGACGTCCAAGTATCTGTGGTAAGACACACTCGTTGCTTTTCAATCATTTTTTTAATTTGAATTTCTCTTTAATATAAATATTCAAGCAATCTTTTGCAACTGTGTTTCTTGAAGGAATTTTGAATCTAGGTTCAAATGTATTGCTATATCTCTGAAAACCCTCTCCTTCTACAATTTTGAAGGGTAATTCATCAATAATAATAATGGTAGCCAGTGAATTTTTAATCTCTTTTACATCAAGTGGCGTCAACGTGTTAATTCCTTTTCCATCATCTTTTTCACCTTTAGTGGTAAAATTAGTTATAGATTTTTGATTTCTTCTCTTCTATAAGGATACAACTTGCATTGATCAAGATGGTTCCACATACTTGAAGTGTCATTTCATGTTAGAGCAGAAAGTTCTTTCTTACAATAATTACAACAACGACAACAACAACAACATACCCAGTGAAATTCCACGAGTGGGATCTGGGGAGGGTAGATTGTACGCACACTTTACCGCTACCTTATAAAAGTAGAGAGACTGTTTCCTAAAACCCTCAACTCAAAACCTATAAGCAGAAATAACTAGATATGACAAAAGAAAATGTAAGTGAAAGCACATGACAGTATGTAAATATGATAAAACTAACACATATACGCCAGGTGATGAAAAGAAAAAGGAGTAATAATATTAAAAATAATACGAATACTACTAATACTAATAAGAAGATGATGGAGAAGAAAAAGAAGAACTTAGCCTGCTACTCTAATTCACGACCTCCACTCCTTTCTATCTAAGATCATGTCCTCAGTGAGGTTGAGTTCTGCCATGTCCTGTCTGATCACCTCCCCCCAGTACTTCTTTGGCCTACCTCTACCCCTCTGAGTAGCTCCCATATTCAACCTCTCTCACCTCCTAACAGGAGCATCAATGCTCCTTCTCTGCACATGTCCGAACCATTGCAGCCTTGCCTCCCTCATCTTTTCGCCCACCGGTGCCACCTCCAGTGTCTCTTGAATTGCCTCGTTCCTAACCTTTTCACTCCTGGTGTGACTGCACATCCATCTCAACATCCTCATTTCTGCCACATGCATCTTCTGAACATGTATATTTTTAATTGGCCAACACTCCACCCCATACAACAACGCTGGTCTAACCGCCACTCTGTAAAACTGACCTTTCAGTTTGGCTGGTATCTTTTTGTCACACAATACTCCAGAGGCCAGTCTCTATTTAGTCCAAGCTGCCCCAATACGATGTGTGACATCATCATCGATCTCGCCACTACTCTGGATGATGGACCCCAGATACTTAAACTTATCCCTTTGTGGGATAGGTTGGGTGGCAAGCTTCACTATAGAGTTTTCTTCCTCCCTCCCAACGCTGAATTTACACTCCAAGTATTCAGTTTTGATCCTGCTCAATTTGAAGCCTTTGGACTCCAAGGCGTGCCTCCAGGCCTCCAATCTTTCATTAATTTTAGTCTGAGACTCATCAATTAATACTATGTGATCTGCAAATAGCATACACCAAGGTACCTCTTCCTATACAGTTCGCGTCAACTCATCCATCACCAAGGCAAACAAGAAAGGGCTCAGTGCAGAATCCTGATGGAGTCTTATCTCAACAGGAAAATACTCGGAGTCTCCTCCCACCGTTCTAACTCGAGTTTTGGCTCCATCATTCATATCCTTAATCACGCTGATATATGCCACAGGGACACCTTTTGCTTATAAACACCTCCATAAGACCTCTCTTGGGACTTTATCATATGCCTTCTCGAGATCAATGAACACCATATGAAGGTCCTTCTTCCTATCCCTATACTTTTCCACTAACCTCCGAACCAGATGGATTGCTTCAGTCGTCGACCGCCCTGACATGAATCCAAATTGATTCTTTGATATAGATACTACTTTATGCATCCTCCTCTCCACAACTCTCTCCCATACCTTCATAGTGTGGCTTAGTAACTTGATACCCCCTTAGTTGTTGCTGTTTTGAATATCTCCCTTATACTTGTACAACGGAACCATTGTACTCCTCCTCCATTCCTCAGGCATCTTGGCAGCCTCCTTAATAGCATTGAATAGTTTAGTCAATCACTCTATGCCATCCTTGCCCAAGTTCTTCCAAAAGTCCACTGGGATCTCATCGGGTCCAATCGCCCTCCCCTTCTTCATCCTACTTTTCCTTAGTAAAGTGATACCAAACTTGTGAGCCTTGATCACTACTTTTCTTTTAAGGAATTTTTTGATTGATCCTTTTCTGTTTTTGAGGCGGTCTAGGAGGTATACCTGCTTTTGAATCAGTTACAATATCATCTGTTTTACCATGATCAAGTACATTATCTTGAAAAATCTGTCTCTTTTTTGTACCGCTAGATTCCTCCATGGATGAATATGTTAAAACATATGAAAACTAAAGTTATAACAAACAAAATCTAACATTCAACTTTAATGTTTGCGAAAAAAATAAAGTACCATCTATGAAAATATTTTTAACTTATTATTTTTTATAATTGATTCTATAAATCAATCAAATTAATTATTTTAAAACCTTTATTTGACATACATAACTTTATAGTATTGGAGCAATTATTGAATTGCTAAACAATTGTAGGCTTAGAAACTATATTTAACTTATTATTTTTTATAATTGATTCTATAAATCAATCAAATTAATTATTTTAAGACCTTTATTTGACATACATAACTTTACAGTATTGGAGCAATTATTGAATTGCTAAACAATTGTTGGCTTTTCCTTCAGAACATATAGTCATATAGGATTAAAAAACGAAGTCACAAAATTAACATCATTAAATTTTTCAATTTTTTTTAATATAATTTGACTAAAAAAATTAAAGAAATAATATGGAATATGAAAGTACATGCCTGAGTGCTTGAGTGGAGGGTGTTTTTCTCAAGAAGAGGCAAGAATCCTTAAAGTTTATTAGTGATAAAGTTATAATAGGAAATAAAACTAGTATGTGTTAGATTTTGTCGTGCAATAAATTATAATTGTTCTATATATACTTATACAGTAAGTAATAATTACTACTTAATATGATTCCAATTTCTAGGGACGGCCCAAGCCCTAAAGTCAATAAACCTAGTTATTTTTATATATATTTAAAAAATAATTTCTAAATTATATTTGTACATGAAATTTAAGATATTTGGTAATATATAAAATATATTATATCTATGTTAGGATATTCAGTTCGGTTTGGGATTTTTCAGATTTTTATATAAAGTTAAAAAAGCACCCTAATTATTCGGGATGGGTATAAGCTTTAATAAAAATCCACAGTTATCTTTAAAATTCTATAATTCGGTTCAGTATGGTTCAGTTCGGTCGGTCGGTCGTTCGGTTGATTTTTCATATTTTTTTGATACTCCTGGAACTTGGTATGGTCATTTTGAATTCTTGGTTATGTCGTTTGGACTGATAAATGCCCCCGCCACTTTTATAGATTTGATGACTAGGGTTTTCAAATCGTATTTGGACATATTTTGGTGGTATTCATAGATGTCATATTGGTTTACTCTACGGTATGTAAATGATTATGAGGATCATTTGAGGATTGTATTGCAAACATTGAGAGATAGACAAATCTTTGCCAAGTTTAGCAAGTGTAAATTTTGGCTAAGGGAGATAGCTTTTCTTAGTCACATTATTTTGGGTGCTGTCACATTATTTTGGGTGCTGGTATTAGATTTGTTCCAAAGAAGACGAAGGCGATGAAGAATTAGACTAGACCGTTGAATCCATATGATATTAGGAGCTTCTTGGGTTTGTCTAGATACTATAGGCGGTTTTTTGAAGAATTTTCCTCCATTGCTTCTCCTTTTATGAGGTTGACCTAGAAGAAGGTAAATATAAGGATCCGGACTTTGGATGACCTTAATGGTGTTTGAAAATTGGTTCTGGAAAGTTTTTGACCTAGGTGACACTTTATAGGCACCTCCATGGGCCATGTGGCTTACAACAGGCCATGTGGAGAGGCCTTGAGGTAACCCTTGGCCTTTTATATCAAGTGTTGGCCTTAAATTTGGAGTTTAAGACCAAGGTATGTACCACATGAACCCCATATGGTTCGGTTGACACGTTATGGATGGTGTGGTGGCTTGTATGAGTGGCTTGTGTCAGACCCCACCCTGGGGTCGTGACCAGTGCCCGATAGGGACACGTAAGCATATGCTAAGCCAAATTTCTTTATACGCCTAGTCTGGAATTCTACCAAAATTTTGGCAGAATTTTCTCTGTTTTATTGACTAACCGTACCTGCGGCAGCTCCCAGAATACACGAAAACATATACATATATATACATTCACATCATAACGCGGACCTACAAGGTCTCCGCTGCGGTCCTGCCGCCTAATAGAGTATCAAACATA
>JAABOM020061711.1:0-10799 GCA_011800125.2 Solanum clarkiae
TGAAACATAGATCTCTCCTTGGTACATAAAGGCATTCACCAACTCCGACACAACTATTAACCATGTATCCACTCTTTTACATGTTCATGTCATTCCATACATAGTCACATTCAAATCTGCGTACATGTTTGGATACCAAGTTACATGAGTTCCTGTTACAAAGTAAAGTTCATGAGTTGTTCCATTTCATACGCATTTCATCATTTGTGTGATGTACTCTTTTCACTGTCATATTTTCTTATGTGAGTATCCACATGTCACATGCTACATATACAGTCCTATAGCTCCAATGTTATGGCCACCAAAAGAATTATCTCAAAGGTAATTGAAAGATAAAGTATACAGTTTTTTTTGGGTGGTAGCCCGAGGGGTGGAGATAGCATCTAGCCAGGGACGATCCTATCAACGGGGGGTAGCCCGAGGGGTTGAGTATAACCTAGCCAGGGACGAACCCAATACAGTTTCACCACTGATCAGTTGGTCATTTGTGTTACAGCTGTGCACAGATTTTACAGTACAGATTCTACAGTAAAGGTAAAGCAATATAAAGCACATAAAGTACATGATCCCATAGTATAACTAAAGGTGCTCTTTTATGCTACACCAATGTACAATTTCACTTGAGTTGTTATATTATATACCGTGTTTCCTACCTTAAATACTCAGTACATTATCTCGTATTGACGTCCCTTACAGGGGACCTGCATTTCTTACTGCAGGTACAGGTGCTAGTAGATCCCCCCGTAGGAGTACAGGATATTCAGCTGCTGTCGCCATGCTCCAGGTTTCTTCGGGGCTTTTTATATGTCTAGAGCTTGCATGTTTTATTGCACAATTTGTTGAGGCAGGCCTTTCCCGACTCTTATCAGATGTTTTTCTTTATTCAGAGGCTTTGTAGACTATGTAAAGTAAAGTTTGGTCAAGTCTCGTACTTTAAATACTGTGGCCCCAATGGCCTAGTCATATGCATTTCCTTTTGACTTGTTATCACTGTTTATCTTTTTAAAGGCATGTTAAATGCAGAAACCCCTCATAGTGTGTATAGAAAGTGCATAGTTACAGGTTGGTTCTCCCGAGCCTTACCGGCAACGGGTGCCAGTCCGCCTTAACGGGATTTGGGGCATGACATAGATGCAATCCACCTACTACACTTAACTCTATGGCATGATCTAAAGAACAAAAAGAAAGTAACAACTACTAAATGCCACGTAGCCTCCTGTTTATAAATGTGGTACATAACACATCAATAAAACAAGACTTTACATAGACACGACTTTGTAGACTCCCTAGGATGACCCGCTCTAATACCACTTCTGTCACTCCCCAAGTCCCGTTAGGGCGAACTGGCACCCGTTTCCAATAAATATCGGTAGAACCAGCCTATATCTATGTGCTTTCTACATATATTATAAGGGGTTTCTACAGTCAACATGCTTTGTGAAAGTAAATAGTAATAACAAGCCAATATGAAATGCATATGGCTAGGCCGTTGGGGCTACATTGTCTAAAGTATGAGACATGACCACACTTTACTTTACATAGTCTATAAAGCCTCTAGATAACGAAAAGTATCTGATAAGGTTCGGGATGATCCCCGTCTCGACTAACTGTATAATACAAACATATAAGCTCTAGACACAAACAAAGCCCCGAAGCAACCTGGAGCTTGGTATCAGCAACTGGATGTCCTGTACTCCTACTGGGGAGGTCTACTAGCACCTGTACCTGCAACATGAAATGCAAGTCCCCTATAAGGGACGTCAGTACGAGATAATATACTGAATACGTAAGGTAGGAAATACTGTATATGAAGTAAAAAATCAAATAAAATGATGCACTCGTGTAGGATAAGAGACCACCTTTGGTTATACTATCGGATCATGTAATTTATGTTTTTTATATTACTTTACCATTACTGTATAATCTGTGCACGACATGTAATATAGATGACCAGCTGATCAATGGTAAAAATGTATCGGGATCATCCCTGGCTAGGTTCTTCCTTAACCCCTCGGGCTACCACTCGTGATATGATCATTCCTAGCTAGGTGATTTTTGCACCCCTCGGGCGACGACCCATCAATACACAATATACTTTAACTTTTAATTACCTTTGAGATGATTCTTTTGGTTCTCACAATATTAGAGCTGTAGGACTATAGATGTAACATGTGACATATAGATGATCATACAAGACAATATGACAATGAAAAGAGTACATTACATAAATAATGAAATGCGTATAAGATGAAATAACTCATGAACTTTATTTGGTAAAAAGAACCAATGTAACTTGGTATCCATGTATATATACATGTTTGAAGGTGACTATGTATGGGACCATATGAACATGTGCAAGAGTCTAGACAAGTTAATAGTTGTGTTGGAGTTGGTAAGTGCCTTTGTGCTCCAAGGAAGGATCTATGTTTCATGCCAAACGATACGAAATCAAGTAGTCTTACATACCTCGTCGTGTGACCTCGTTACTACCTCGAGATAACCTTTCCTTCCTCCAATATTTATCTACAACATTGTGAGTGATGAAACTGGTATTAGCAGGCAATAGATACATCTTGACAGCCTAATCACATAAAAAAAAACACACGGGCAGCAAGCAGGTATTTATAAACCCGAGCGTATTCTTTCAACCTTTCTACCCCTAATCTATTTTCTAATACACATTCCCATGTACACATCATATTTAGACTATTTTATTACCATAACAGTCTTGCAACTGTCCACAAAGCACAACACATAATAATTCTACACAACCTACAAATAGACAACATAATGTTATGTCCCTTTGCCCCATTTTGACGTCGACAATTCCAAACCCCTTCCAAGTTTAACCAAACTGTTCTCAATACATATACACATTAAAAAAAACCTTTAACTAGTCTCAAAATAGTAACAAATCAATCATTAAGGACGTGAAGCAATAGTCTTCCATCCAATAGCCCACAAGTTCATACTAAGAACACAATTGCGATATCATATAAGAACTCACTTTTGTGGACTGTAAAAGTGGTGAAACAGCATGGTTACATTACTGTAAAACCAACCTTTGTTAAATACATAAGTATTACTTCATAATATAGCCAACGAAGAAGAGAAAAGCCTCTTAACCAACAAGAAAAATATACAACAATCCTTAAGATACATGCTGTCCAGAATTTCTAGCACATGTATAATTAGCTTGTTTCTTTGGTTTTGATGAACAAGCCATACTAGGTTCATAAGTAGATTTACTTACCTTTAAAACCAAGGTTTAGAGATTTTTAAAGAATCCTTGTAAGGTTGTAAGACCTGTTTTCCACATGTTTAAAGAGAGCAAAGAATAACCAAGAAAGCAGATTTTTTTTTGTCCAAGTTGAAATGACTTTAGCGTGCTTCTTTATCCCCTTTTTAAAAGCTTGCTTGGCCGACTTACTTTATATTTCTTACACTTAATATATTTATTTAGTGATGCAGCTTCTTGCTCCTTTCACTTGGGACTTAAGGGGCTCCAAATTGATGGGCCTTTGCTGCCTATTTTTCAGCTTTCTTCTTAATTAGTTTGGGCCTAAATTATCCAAGAAATTGTGATGTCTTTGGGCCCCTTTTAATATCCCCCTTGGGCTGAACACATAGTCTATTTATGATGCTAAAACTTAGGCTATGGTTACGCCCTTAACACAGACTTTATTTATAATCGGACTTGGACAAATTCAATGTCAGGTGTCGTCTCCGTTTAGCTAGCAAATTTAAGTTAAGAAAGTAGATGACTCGCCTGCTAGCTTCTTAAGTACTTCAAGCACCTCAATTCTCTCACCTTGTTTATGGCTGTGATCTCCTCAATTCGACACAAAATGTGTACGCACTCGACCCTCTTAAGCATTAGATGCACATATAGCCCTTTAACATGAGATTTAAGCACTTTTAAAAATTGGCGCTAATTTGATCAAACCACATCATGTTTCATTTGCATAGTACTAGTACATGTAAAATGTGGGGTGTTACAATTACCGTTGTTTCTTGGCATTGATGATCATTCTTTTCCATTGTTGTTAATAAAATATATGAAATGAGTTTGTGATGGTTGGTTGATTGACTAAATCATGGTAGCAAGAATTTGAGTATTGGGCATATTGATCATGTTGGAAATGGTAGTTGAAGTGAATTCTTGACGTGCTTTTAAACCCAAATTCCCTGATCGTTAATGTATGAGTTTGAGTGATTGTGTTATGTGTTCTAGGAATGATGATATGAGTTGTTCGTGAATGTTTTGGAGGGATGATTTTTTATTATGTATTGTTAGGTGTGATTTCTGTTAGGTTTGATTTGAATATCATGTTTAGGGTTCGTATCGTCTTATGCTTAAGGTGTAGACTTAGAAATTGCATCGATGTTGTTTAAAATCCTTAATTTGTTGTCGTTTGAAAGTTCATGTGGTGATGTGATAGGTACCTCAGCTACGAGGGTCTCCTACGTCTCGAAGAATGCTCTACGGGTTGTAGTTTCCCCATGTAGGGAATAACAATAGCCTAAAGATCCTTAACATTTATCACACGAGACCTACCTATGGGTCATAATGCCCACTAAAAACCATAGTAGGGTCTCATAAACTTGCCTATGTTAAATTTGGTCACTAAAATTTAGTACAAACCCTGTATATGACCCATAGGCACAGCAATGAGTCATCACTAAGCCTCGTACCTGATTTCAATATGAACTTTTGCTAGGTACATGTGGACTACGAGACCATAGTACGACTCGTAATCTCCATTATGAGTTGTACCAAGGACTCGTACCTGTAACCTGCAATTGATGCAATGTTGATTTGATATGTATTTTCCTTTTGCTTTTATTTCTTTCTATTCTTTTATCTATTTTGTGGATTCTCCAGAAAATTTGGGGCTAATTGTACGCTTATGATAATAATTTTAGGTACAATGTCTCCCAAAAATAGGAACGCTACTATCCGGGCCTTCAATAAGAGGCTTAGAGATCAATATTTTGATATCGAGCAGTCAGATGGGTCAAATGAGATCCATCATGCTCGAATTGACCCTGAGGCACAGGTGCCTCAAACTAGAGCTCCTATTACTCAGACCCCGATGCAGGTTGAGAGTACCTCCCAGTTGGATGATAAGGGAAACGAAGATTGGTCTGAGTGAGATAATGTGCCCTAGATGGAGGAGCAGCCTAGTCCTTGATTGGCCCATCTATTTCTGCTACTGATCGTCAGTATCACCGATGGGGAATCATGGGCATGGAGGCCATATAAAGATAGGGGATGGAGCCTAAGGGGGCAGGTGAAGCATGTGAGACCATTTTACGAGGAACCCTATCTAGAAGATTCAGGTTTGAGTGATGTCCCGATATTAGAGGTGGAGATAGATCGACATGGGTTCAAAAGGTTCACAGGGAAGCTAGGCAAGTACACTTCCCTTATAGTTTGAGAGTTCTACATAGCTAATGGCACGACTATTTTTCAACATCTTCTCTAGGGGAAGAAGGCTATTGAGAAGGCCAGACTTCGAGAGGTATTGGTGCGAGGCCAGCAGGTTGACATCTTTGAGGAGACGATCTATCGTATATAGTTTAGGCCTATTTATAGAGTTCCAGAGTCCACAGCCGAGTATGATTGCCAGATAGACAAGATGACATAGGTTGTGCTTAGAAAGAATGCTGACCAGAAGACTGTGCTTCTAAGATGGGTAGCCAGCCAGATAGCAGAGAGTGGCCACGAGACCACATGGGTCACATTACACACATAGAGCCCACTATGAAGTCCTCTCTCACTTTCCATGCTAAATTTTTGTGAGCTATCATCCATGCTCGCATCCGACTCACTTTTACAGATAATATCATCATGTTGGAGTGAGTGGTTCTACTACCCAACATCTTAGATGGCTACGACATTGACTAGGCCCGCCTAATTTCTGAGAAGATCCATAAATCAGCACTCTAGAGAAATACATGCATGCCTTTTCTAGTATTGATCCACACATTATGCATAGAGGTTGGGGTGTTGTCATGACCCAAGCCTGGGACCTAGAGGTGACACGGTGCATGGTGACCTGAAGGGACACCAAGCAAGCCTCTTAACATATCATTACACATTGTTGATTATGGAAGCAAGAAAAAAAGCAACAAGAGATAGTAAATAGGGATAACTAGGGCTAAGGGACAACTTCCATATCATAATCAACAAGAGTCAAAGAGAGTCAAGGTTATAACATAGATACATATCATATCCAACAACATCTCCACTACAAAGATAAGAGTGAGGGAAAATACAAGCCAGCGAGCTTACCCTTATAGTAGGTATAATATGCTATAAGATCATAAACGTCATCCTCGGAATGGAGGACTCACCAACAAGATTGAGAGATATCGTAATAGCCATGTGGAAGAGGATGATCAAGTTGGGCTTCGATTCCTACATGCTGACATCATGTAAGCATAAAGTATGCGTTAGTACATTTGAATGTAGTAAGTATGAAGGATGCAATGCAACAAGAGATAAGTAACGTAATCAAAATGTATAAGCATAGGCAATGAGTAGAAATATGGCATGCATAGAAGATGATTGTAGTAAATCATGTTTATATGGAACATAATACAAGTGTAAGGAGTTACCATTCTTAGTGCAATCTAAGGCCTACCACCTCCTTGGAGAGGCACATTAGGTACAAACCCCTTCACGAGGTTGATAGAGTACAAACCCCCCAACAAGGTTGATAGAGTACAAACCCCCCAACAAGGTTAATGGAGTACAAACCACCCAACAAGGTTGATGGGTACAAACCCTCAACAAGGTTGCATGGGCCTGCCACCTCCCAAGAGAGGCAATCAAGGTAAAAAATCCTCAACGAAGTTATCTGGTCCTACAACCTCCCGAGTGAGGCTTGGTCATCCCTAACACTATAAGGATAATCTCATATACATACATTCCTCTCATCATCATATAGTCATTATATTCATATATTCCTTCTATAATCATAACATCATATACATGCGTTCCTTTCATCTTCTTAACATCATATGCATACATTCCTTTGATTATCATAACATTATACTCCTCATAAAATATTCGTTGGACCTTTAATTCCCCAAGAAACCATAACCGATCATTTTATCAAACACTTAGAGGGTGTATAGTTCTAGTTTCAAACCATGCAATTCAAAAGTGAAATCATGCTACAAAATTCAATGAAAAACCTTCAACAGATACTTGGTAACACCCTCATGAAATATTCATCAAACCCTTCATCTAATCTCACAATAGATCCTAGATTCACAGCCCAAAACATGGTAAAACAGTCACAGTTTCATAAACCCCAACATAGATTGCAATGAAATTCATAATAATTTAGACCCATGAGTAAATCAACTTTAAATCATGCAATTTTAGGTAAAAGGAACCTTGGGCATTATGGGTGAAAGGAACCCAAGAAAGAAACCTACATACCTTAGCCTTTGGAGAATCCTTGAAGAAGATTGGAGATGGAGACTTGAAGCTTGAATGAGAACCTCAAGATCCGGATGAGTTTTGAGACTTGAATTTATGTGTGAAATATTTGGCTAAGTATTTGAGTGAGTATTGAGAAATGTTTAGAATGATATGAGAGTGAAAATGGCTAAGTATGGGTATTTTCACTTTTGGGAACACTTAGTCCCAAGACTTAAAAGTGTTGGACCAAAGTCAAAAACTGGACACAAAATTATACTGAGGCGCTGCGAAAACCTCTCTGGAGTTCATTTTTTGGAAAAATGAAATTGCTAATCATTTGCTATTAAATCGGGGTTATAACCATTCTCTACTCAATTTGACCATTGATCTAGAATATGAAGTCGAATTTTCGATATCACGCACGAATTTTGAGATATATGAAAATTACGATTCTGGGCACTTGAGATGCGCATTTTTGGGCTCTTTTTGGGGTTGTTTCTATATCTCCCCCTTGGGAAAGTTTGTCCTTGAAGGTCAATGAAACGTATATGAAAGTCGTAAACATGACAAATTCTAGCCCATGTAAGGATGCAACAATGCACTTAAACATCATTTCAGAAATCTTGTCATAAGTGTAAAATCATCATGAACTTGTCAATTCAAACATGAATGTATGCAATGACATGAGGGCTGAACTTAAGACTTGAGAACATAATAACGGACATAGATCAATACCTTAGGCTTGAGTAGATTGGAAAAGTAAAAGGATATCGCTTTTGTATATCCGCTTCGGCTTCCCAAGTAGCACTCTCAACTTGTTGATTCCTCCAAACGACCATAACGGAAGCCACCTCTTTGTTTCTCAACCTTTTCACTTGCCTATCTAAGATCTGAACCAAAACCTCTTCATAGGTCAAATTTTCTTCCACAATATTGAAAACATCAAGAGACACAATAGCATTAGGGTCTCCCACTCATTTCCTCAACATTGATACATGAAAGACCGGATGCACCAATTCCATCACACTAGGAAATTCCAACTCATAAGCCACCTTGAAAATTCTCTTCATTACCCTATAAGGACCCACATATATTTGGCTTCACTTTCCCTTCTTACCAAAAAAAACCACACCCTTCATGGATGACACTTTCAAATAGACCCAATCACCAACTTTGAATTCAAGATCCCTTCTTCTCCCATAGGCATAGGACTTTTGGAGACTTTAGGCCATCTTCAACCTTTTTCTAATCATTATAAGCTTCTCAAAAGCCTCCATAACTAGATTTGGTCCTAACAAGGCCACCTCACCAACCTCAAACCGCCCAACTGGTGATCTACAATACTTACCATAGAGAGTCTCAAAAGGAGCCATACCTATGCTATAATGATAGATATTGTTATAGGCAAACTCAATCAATGGAAGATAATCATCCCAACTACCTTTAAGCTCCAATACAGAATCCTTAAGTATATCCACAAGTGTTTCGATAGTTCTTTTTGCTTTGCCAGTCATGTGAGGGTGAAACGTCGTACTAAGCTTAACTTTTGTACCAAGACCCCTATGAAAGGACCTCCAAAACTGTGAAGTAAATTGAGTACTATGATCCAATATGATGGACAATGGAACCCCATGCAACCTCATTAAGTCATGAATGTACAACCTTGCATTATCTTTGTCCCCATATGTCGCCTTAATTGATAGAAAGTGAGCCGATTTTGTCATCCTATCAACTAGAACCCAAAAGGAATCAAAACCATTTCTACTCTTGGGCAACCGAACACAAAATCCATATTAATATCCACCTACTTCCAAGTAGGAACTTCTATATCTTTGGTTAGGCCACCCGACCTTTGATGTTTGTCTTTGACTTGTTGACAATTATGACAACCGAAAATGAATTTGGAAATGTCCCTGTCATGCCCCAAAGTCCCGTTAGGGCAGACTGGCACCCATTGCCTATAAAGGGTTGCTGCATTTGACATACCTTTAAGAAGATAAACAGTGATAAGAAGCTAAAAAAAATGCATATGACTAGGACATTGGGGCCACGGTATTTAAAGTATGAGAGATGACCACATTTTACTTTACATAGTGTACAAAGCCTATAAATAAAGAAAGACATCTGATAAGGGTCGGGATAGGCCCCGCCTCAACAAACTGTGCAATAAAACATGTAAGCTCTAGATATATACAAAGCCCCGAAGCAACCTGGAGCGTGGTGACAGCAGCTGAATATACAAGTATGTATGCAAATGTGAAAGTGAGTATGTATGGAAGAATGTGAACATGTCAAAGAATGTAAACACCATTAATAGTTGTGTCGGAGTTGGCCAGTGCCTTTATGCGCTAAGGAGAGATCTATGTTTCATGCCAAGTGATATAAAATCAAGTAACCTTACATACAAAATCAACCCACGTTAATATCACCAACTTATCTTCATAATATAAATTAGATACCATAGAGAAATCACCAAAACAAAAGGAAAAGGTGCAACAACGTTTTGCACAGAATCTGTCCAACAAATTTCAGCAAGCGTAACTAGCATCTATTTCTTGTTTGTCATTCTTGTTTGTCATGATAAAACCATACTAAACACACAACTACAATTACTTACCTTTTTCTTAAAGGTTTAGAGGATCCTTAAGAACCCTGAAAGAGTCTTTTTTCTGCTTCACAAAGTTGAGAAAAGTTTAGAGGAAATGTAGAGAGCAAATCTGATTTTTGTGAGGTCAAGTTGAGAAATAACCTTTGGGAGCTTCTTTGACCCCTTTTTATAGTGCAATTCGGCCGACCTAAGTAAGGAATTCTCAGCCTTATTTCACTAAGGAGGTTATGCAACTCCTTTCTCCTTTCATTTGGGCCTTTTGGAGCACCAACTTGATGGACTTGGGCCGCCTACTTTCCAACTTTCACTTACTTAGTTTTGGGCCCAATTGCTAAGTGTATTGTGATGTATTTGGGGCCCTTTTTATTATACTTATTGGGATGACCATATAGCCCATTTATGATACTAAAAATGGGCCAAAGTTACACCTTTAACACGGACTTTATTCATAATCGAACTTGGACAATTTTGACATCGAGCCTCATCTCCGTTTAGCTAGAAATTTTAAACTAAACAAGTAGGTGACTCACCTACTTGCTTACTAAGTCCTACAAGCACCTCATTTTTATCACTTCATTTTAAGGCCATAATCTCCTCAATTTGACACAAAACATGTATACACTTGACCCTCTTAAGCGCTAGACAAACATATAGCCCATTAACGCGAGATTCAAGCACTTTTGAAACTTAGCGCTAGTTTGACCAAATCATGTTATGTTTCATTTGACTTGTGCAAGTATTGTAAGGTGTGGG
>JAABOM020061712.1:0-10798 GCA_011800125.2 Solanum clarkiae
ACATACTTAAATCAAACAATCACTGCTTTACATTGACCCGATTAGTTCATCACAGGGTATATCATCACAGTCAATAATATAGCAGATTCACAGTGAGCAATATTGTGCAAAAAAAACAGATTCGGGCATACGCAAACAGCTCAACAAAACAGTTCGATCATCATAGGGCATAAATTTCACACTCAGAACTTGACATGAATAAATCAAGATTAGGTATTACCTGTTTGGGAGCAGCGAAGTGGGACAAACGAGCTCAATACCAACGAGTTCACGACGGATCCGAACAGTGACTCGGTTATTTCTGGAAATCCCGACTACCCGACCCCGTAATTCCCCTGATTTCGTTCCAATTCTCCCTGTTTCCCCGACCTACTGGTTCCCGTCCCCTGTTCCCCGGTTTTTCTTTTTTTCGTTCTTCACTGGCTCTTTCTTGAACTCCTTAATTCCTTCCTCTCCTTCTCCCACAAATGAAGAAGAAATATATAGATGCGAATTTTGTTTCAAAAACGGGAAATGGATAAAATTCAAAATTTGAATTCGAGTTGGGGTGGGGTCGATTTTTTGCTTGATTTACGGCTTTTGGGAGAAAAGAGGACGCGTAAGGGGACAAACGTTCATGGGGGGGAGCGGGATTGTTGGATTTTTCGGTGTTGTCGGTTTGTGGTCGATTTTTCGGTGTTTGACTGGTTGTTGGCGTTGTGCGTCGGTTTTTGGGTTTTGGTTTGATTCTGCGCAGAGGGAAAAAACGAAGAAGAAGAAGATGGAGCAGGGGAGAAGAGGCGATGGTGATGATGCGATGAAGAAGTTGGTGGCGAGGGAGTGATGGTAAGGTGGGGTGCGGCGGCGTCGGGCTGTTGGGATAGGGTTAGGGATTTTGGGGAAATGAAGGGGAAAGGGATCGGGATAGGGGTTTAAAATGGGGCGCGTGCAGTGCACGCGCTCGGTTAAAAATATTATAATTTTTTTTTTTAAATACGAAAATTATTTAAAAAATTGTTAAAAATATAAATAAAGTTTCCGTAAAATAATTTGACACCGTGGAGGGTAAAAATTGGGTGTCAACAATGATCTCTACTCTTTTTTTATCTAAGATCATATTCTCGATAATACAAGGGGATATCATATATGTACATGTGAAGTGAAAAGTTATTGTGTGATCTTTATGGAATACTAACTTGATATTGAAAAGAAAGTTTTTATTTAAATTTTCTTGCCGGAACTAGTTCTTATGCTGAACATGGTGGCACAAAAATAAAACTATATAGTTTATCATTTTGAGTTATCTTCTTATAACTTTAATGTTCATTTTAAGAAAATAAAGAGGTAAAACAGCTATACTTAAACATCATTTTATTCTTTACTTAATTTTCTAGTTATTTATAAAGAGTTTTAAATTATTTACATCATCCATGAAAGTAATTTTTATGCAATCAAATTATTTTTATCTATTATACCAGGTATTATAAGCTCTAAATTTTGTAGAGGTTTACATGTAGATATTCTTTGGACAACCTCAATGTATTTGAGATTATTTATAATGATATGTACATAACATAAATTATATAACCTATTCGCTTTTTGGATTCATGCTAATCGTCTTATAATTTTGTAAATAAAATAAGTTACATGATATAATAGGTCAAAATAACTTAATTATGTAAAAATTACTCATATCACCAATATAAATAACTTAAATTTTTAAATATATTATATAAATACTTTCACCTTTTTAAATTTCACACCTAATCAAATATAATCTCATAAAATAGATAAAACGAGGGGAGTAATTATTTTAATGCTTGCTTCCAAAATTACCTTTTATATAAGAAATTAATATATTGGATTCTCTCAAGTTTCTCTCCTTTAAGAACTGACAAATGTTTAGTTCTCTGACATTATCCTTTTTTTGCAGCTTCTTGTCCCAAAATTATTTTCATTCTCAATCTTTATTTATTCATTATACTACTTTATGATATCAAATAATATTTATTTAATTTATAAAATTAATAAATAATTTATTATTTTATATCATATTTATTTTTAATAATATTTAAATAACTTATATTTAATAAAAATAACTTGATAAAATTACTTCTATCAAAATCAATAGAAGATAACGATTATTAAACAGAACAAGTAATTTTTGCTTTTCTTTGTTTTCAAGAATCATCATGTGTAAATTTAAAAGGTTAATTTCACGCAATGAATTCTTGATTTAATATTTATTTATATTATTTTGAAATAATAGAGTCCCTAGGGAAAGGGAGAAAGATTGGAGTGATACGGCAGGGACCCAGCTTAGGAGACTGTGATTATAAGCACCCAATTATGATATTTATTTAAACTACATTGTCACGAAGAACATATAATATAACATAATATGAAAAATTAATTTTTTTAAAAAAATATTTAATTAATTATTATAGTAAAAATTACTTATTAAAAAGAATGATTATTATAGAAAGATTTGTCTTTGTTTTTCCTCGTAGGATGTGTTTGGTATATGGAGAAAAAAATATTTTTATTTGTTCATGTTTGATTAATCAAAATATTTTTATTTTCTAAGAAAATTAGTTCCTCAAAAATATGGATAAAACAAATTTCATGATTAACATTCTAAGTTCATTGTCTTCTCTCCATTACTCAATGTTCCCAACCCCCTTCCTACACCCATCACTCGTGAACTTTCATTCCTTGCCTTATATATTTCACTCTCATATAGTGTTTTGCTAGATTACGTATAAATGCTCTTGAATTGAGATAATACTTTTTTGCTTTACTTACCAAAATTAGAAAATTAGTAAGAAACTTATTTATTTTTCAATCATAAAATAAAAAATCTTACTTCTTATCAAATACACCCTTAAAGTCTCAAGTCATCCATAATCTCTTAAAGTTGTCCGTAAAATTCAGCTAACACGTTTATTCCCATCGAGAACTTTTTGTTAAGTTGGCATAATGTCTGTGATACACTAATATACAACGCATGAGAGACATTTAATTAGTGTTTAATTGTACTTTCTTCGTCCCAAATTAATTGAATTTTTAATTTTTTTAATATTTAAAATATTTTAATTGTTCAAAGTTCAAGGTGAATGTTTGAAATTTTTTTCATATTTGTACTTTCATTTATTGAATTTTTATATTTTTTTAGAGATAAATTACACTACATATTTATGATTTTACAAAGGACAATAGTAAAAAGTATAGTGTAAATTTTATTTTTGAATTTTTATTCTAATATGTGTATATTACCTTAAAAATTCAAAAAAAAAAATTTACATCATACTTTCCACTATTGTCCTTTGTGAAATCATAAATATGTAGTGTAATTTATCTCCTCGAAAATATAAAACTTCAATAAATGAAAGGGCAAATATAAAAAAAGTTTCAAACAGTCTTTTTTAATTTTGAACATTTTAACTATTTTAAACATCGAAAAAAAATATAAAAAATTTAATTAATTTAAAACAGGAAAAACAACTTTCTTTTTGTTTGTAATATAAGCGTGATTTGGTTATCGAGGAAGAAGTAGTGGGTCTATTTTGGGAGAAGGGATAAAGAAAATGTTGTGAGTGGAGTAATTGCTTGGAATAAATTAGTGCACAAGTAACGATTAGGGTTTAATTTATCTCTACTATATGTTCAAACACATTAGAATTTTTACAAAATTCACCCCTTAATTCCTAATATTTTCTTAACTTTTGAGCATGGAACATTAATTTTGAATATGAGGATAAATTTTAATGTTTTTGAACGATGATAGTGGTAAGATCCGCATACATTTTATCCTCTTCAGACTTCAGTATTTGTGAGATTTTACTGAATAAATTGTTATTGTTGTTTTAAACAATGCAAAATAGTACGATTCTGACCTCTCTTAAAGATTGGAATCATTTATGTCTATGTTGTGATTTTGGATTCAAATTGCTCTTAATCATTAATGACTAGGGGTGTGAAAAATTAAATCGACTGATAAATCAAATTAAAAAAATATTACTTTCTCTGTCCCATTTTATATGACACTTTTTCTTTTTTGGTCCGTCCTGAAAAGAATATCACTAATTGGAAATAATTTACCTTAAAATTTTCTTTTTACCCTTAATGAAATGATTCTCAGCCACACAAAAATCTACGAATGATTTTAGACTACAAGTTTTAAAAGTCTTCTTTTTTTTCTTAAACATCGTGTCAAGTTAAAGGGTGCTACATAAAATAGGACGGAGGGAGTATTAGTTTATTGTTATTGGATTATTAAGTTAACGAATTTTTAATGATTTCATTAAAAAAATTATTAGGTTATCGATTCGATTTCGGTTCTTAGTGTTGGATTATTGGGTAGATTTTTATTTACTACTTTATCCCTTCATAAATATTAAATATTAATAATTTAACATTATTAGACACTATATCATACATGAAACTATCATTGGACACTTTATCCCTTCAAATATGATTTGAATTGAATGTCGTTATCTTGTATTCTTATTGTGATTTTATATTTAAATAGACTTTATCAATTACAGAAGGGAAAACCTCAAGTTACAAAGTAGTGATTTGTTTGAATCAAGGCAAGTGAACTTCTTAATTCTTATTTCCTTATTTGTTGATGGAAGTAACAGAAATTGGTGTAGATTTAATTTAAACACTTACAGGCTAAATGATTTCCATGATGAAAAAGGGGGTAATAAAAAGAAAATTTTGTTGATGAATTAATAAAATGACATGTTGTGGAGGTTTTGAAATGTTATATGAATTCCTTGATGATATATCATGATCAATTGATCATTTGATATGAAATTTGTCATTTCCCTCATCACACCATTGAATATGCCTGTTTGCATTGGTTATACGATATTATGATTATGAGAATGAGAAACACAAGAATCCTACTATATTATATGCGGGACGTGCCACACGATGTGGTAATATATATTATACGAGGGACGTGTCACACGTTGTGATAATATATTAATATGAGGGATATGCCACACGCCATAGTGATTATTATACTAGGTATGCCATGCACCGTGATAGTTGCATGGACTGATAAGTCCCCTTTAGGTTCCGGTCTAAATCTTAGTGGATATGTAAAATATTAGGACAAATATACATCATTCTTTATATGACATTGCATTGTATTGCACTTCATTCACTCTTAATTGAATTTGTATTGAAACATAACGTTTACTCTTTCCTGGTCAATTACATAACTAAAGTTGTTTGATGATTCTGCATGTTGAGTTCTTTATTGGTTTTTCACTGTTCTGTACTGCTACATGTTAGGTTGGCTGATTTCTCTTGCGGATTGTAGTTTTGGAGGTTCGGAGTGGGAAGGATTACGTGAATTCCATGCAACTTTACTTAGAGTGAATAGGACTGTCTGTTGGGTACTGGGTTATTTGGTACTCACCCCTTGCTTCTACATTTTTGTAGGTTGTAAGCTTGGACCCCATTGATTGTTCCCTTGCTTCTACATTTGTGTAGGTTGTAAGCTTGGACCCCCTTCATTGTCCTTCTTCCTATTTTTAGTCAGAGACGATGGTGAAAGATCGAGAGATAGTTGCTAGTTACTTTAGCGGATCCTCATATTCTTTTTTTATATTTTTGTTCTGCTAGAGACACAAAGACATTATGACTTGTAAATTGTCTTTCAATTTGCAGTTATACTTTAGAAGCTTATACATGTGATACCAAATTAGGAGATGATTTACTTATCCGTTTTGCTTTTTTTTTTTTTTTTTTTTTTTTGCTTTTATCTGTACCATTGTCATTTTAGATTGACTTATCTTTGTAGGTTAAGATAAGTACCATCACACTCGATTTCCAATCATGACAACAAGATGTGAAGAAGTTTCTCAATCCTTTTACTTAGAGGAATGACTTTGATCTATAAAAGAGTTCAATTCATTAATGATATCAATAAATCCATTGAATGTCTTTTGGAGGGATTCTTCTTCATTCATCTTGAACATTTAACAAGAAAACTCTTTGATTTCCTTTCTTGACTTGTTCCTTCATGAGTTTGTAAGGTATCTCATGCTTCCTTGGTAGTTTTATAAGAGAAGACTACTATAATCATCTGTTTTAATGCCATAAATAAGTATTTTTTTGAACTGGTTTCTTAGTATCTTCCTCATTGTATTCTACTTTAATTTTGTCTTGGGTAGAATCTTCTTGCCTTTATCAATAGTGAGGGTTTTTATTGGACTTTCATGGACAATATTTCATAGCTCTTGATCAATTGTTATGTTATGCTTCCCTTATATATGTACTTTAACAACTAAACAAGAAGTACGTGCGGAATCAAAAGTATAAACACAATTTACAATTTTACGTAGAAAAACTCCTCACTCAAGAGTAAAATAATCACGGTCTCTCTCTCCCTCCCTCTCTTAAGCCTTGTTTTTGCATATTGATTATGTTGATTTACTACTCATTTGTTAATCATCAAAAGTTCATATTATTACATGGCTCACATTAGTCTCCTTAACACATGTAGCTCTCTAGCTTAGTGCTCTGATCTCAACATTTAGTTGGAATAAAAAAAAAAAAACTACTATATGTGATTATATGTATATTATTTCAATTATTGAGGTCAAATTATATGACCAACATCTTAAGATGTATTTTTTTATCATATTAATATGAAAAACGATTGCAACTTATAGCTAGCATTTAATTTTTGTATAGTTTTCAATCATCTAAATTTTAGATTTTATATATTAAATCTCGCTATTTCAATTTAGCTTTGAAATTTGATCAAGTTGACTTCGAAAAGTGAAACAATGATAAGAAAAAGTAAACAGATAGAGTAGAAATAACTTCTCTAAAGAAATTATCAATATCTGAACCCCCTTCGGCAAAAAATTATACTATTTACATATGGTAAAAATATTTTTTTATGTAAATATAATAGATATCAAACCTCCTTCGCTTAGCTCGTGTGTCTACTTCTTAAAATTTTGAACCTCCTTAACCAAAATTCTAGCTCCATTATTCCCAAAGGAAAACTAATAGTGTAATACTCCCTCCATCATATTTTAATTGAATTTGTGAGGCAATGCACACAATTAAGAAAAACATTCAAAGACAAATTATTTTAAACCATACTTTCTACCATTACACTTTGTGAAGTTATACATATGAAGTGTAATTTATCTCTTAAAAAATATAAAATTTCAATAAATGAAACGATAAATATAAAAAAATGTCAAATATTTATCTTAAATTTTAAAAAGTTTAATTATTTTAAATGCTGAAAAAAATATTAAAAATTTAATTAATTTAGGATGACAAAAATAATAAATACTATACACAAAAACAGTGAACTTTTTTGACTTTTTGTAGTGACTTTATGTCACACTTTATAGTTTGTCTCCTATTTAATTCTTGTTTAGATTTGCATGGAGCCCCAAACCTAATTAGAGTACGGATATTATTTTTATTTTGATTCCAAGTCATTGCACTTGGATTATTCCATCAGATTTAATTTAAACATAACTTTCTAATATAGAGAGGGATAATATATGGAGAAATAACTATCTGATCTTTAAGAAATTTTTTAACTTATATGATGTTCTCACAACATTAGTATTAGCATTAATTAGGCATATTAGTTTAGTACTTATATATGGAGGAATTATGATATCACCATCCAATACTTCCCATGTAAGGTTAATGTGATGGCATATGCATTAAGCTAGATGAGATAATTGAGAAAATATTATCAAAGGCTCATGGTTCACGATATATTTTATTTATTCTGGTGTGATCAAGTTGTATTAGTATTTGAGATGACTTTATTGATGTCCTGATATGAAAAAAATACAGTTAAATTTGTGGTCAAGTGCTAAATTGGCAACAAGTGAAATATATTTGAACATCAATGGTCGGTAGGCTTACTTTAACTTAGAGAATACTCATTCATGATTAATTGGAAGTAGGAGAGGATAACCATGAACTTGGTCCTGGGTCTTCCCAAGATCTTAGAAAAGTTTGATTCTATATGAATTGTAATTGATAGGGTAACAACGTCTGTCCACTTCATTCCGGCCAAAGTGAATTATATTGCTCAGTACTGGCTAAAATCTACATGAAGAAAATAGTAAGATTGCATGGGGTACCCCTCTCCATCATCTAAAATCATGGTACTCAATTTACATTAAAATTATAGGAAAATGTTGTATGAGAAGTTAGACACACAATTCACTTCATTACTGCTTTCATCCATAGACTGATAAATAATCAAAGAGAACTATTCAACTGTTGGAAGACATTTCAAGGGCATGTGTCGACTTTGGAGGTCAATGAACAAGTCTCTACTATTATATGAATTCTCCTAAAATAATAGTTATCACTCTAGCATTGACATATTAACTCCTTTTGAAAACCCTTCATAGGAGAGATGTGGGATGGTTTGAGGCTGGAGACGTGAATCCTTTATCATGCCCCGAGAGGGTACCCTGGACGTGGCTGACACTCGAAGACTATCGTCAGTCCCCAAGCGGACCACCTAGTCCATTTCCATCGCTCAACCCATTCATCAGCGGAAGGAATAATAGAATGATAATAAATGCTATCATCTATGTAGGCTTAAACTATCAACATCAATCTATCAGACGAAAATGGAATAGATAACAAAGGTCTCAATATAAAGAAAGGAAGAGGGGCAAGAATCCCCAACATCAACATTATATCTATGTCTATGAAGCCTCTATAACTAACATCTATGAGGGCACCATAACAGGCCATGGGTACCACAATCAAAAAAATATTGACATAAAGATAATTAGATAATAATCCTCCAGATGCTGGAGAGGACTCACTACGGTCAGGAATCGAAGCTCTAAACCTCAACGATTGGGCTGCTGAAGTCCTTTGTCTACAGAATCTGCATCATAAAATGATGCAGCGCCAAAAGGGCATTAGTACGTGGAATATACTGTACGTAAAATGGGCTAAAGTAAAAGGAGAAATATAACAGTCACTCATCAATCACTCATCCTCACCTTAGAGTAAAGGACAGGACTCTATCACCTCACTATCTATCAACACGTCAAACAATCACATTACATCGGAGTTCTATCATCGTGAAACCTATCTGGGAGTTTCTTGGACCTATACCCATTACCTATGAGCCGGTAATGATATAAAAATAATGTTGTTGTGGCATCCGCCAAGTACCTTACCGGGATAAAAGGGCATACATCAGGGGGTTTATAATAATAGTAAGTCCTCTTTTAGGACTAAGGAAATATCCATTCTCATGGTCCAATCCTCTGCTACGCTAGCCACGTAGGTAATGAGTGCAAGTGAGACTCACTCTTACTCATTTTCTGTTCTCAATACTCTCCCAGAACTCGACATGCTCATAGGTTTATCAATTCATCAAGGATTCCCATCACTCAACTGCTACGGGCAAGACTATCTTTTCAAATTCAAGGGAATATATTCATCTGACTCTATCAATATAATTTTAGCCATCACAGTCATCAGCACTCATCACCTCAGGACTCAGATTAAAACAAACATCACATTCAGACAATCAAGGCTCTAGACATCCCCCTAAGTTCATTATTCAAGTGTTTACAGAGAGAATTTGCAAGGGTTAAATTATCATCACATAGTAATGAAGATATACAGTAAACATTGTAAGTGATGATCATCAAATTAGGAAGTAAAATATAGTTTAAAGCATAAAATTAAGAACTCAAGATAATATTCAAGAATTACATGCTAAAAATCAAGAAACTTTCAAGAATCACAATTTAAGACCTTTTAAGGATCAATTATGCATCCGAACTCTACTTTGGGCACATGGAAGAACAATCTCTTGCTTTTTGGTAGCCTTTGCATACCTGGGAAAGGGGATTTTCTTCAAGAATCAAATCTTCTCTGGAAACTCTCACTTGTCTCTCCTCTTCTTCTCTCTAAATTAGCTTAAGAATAATAGACTTAGAATATTTTTGGGTTTAAAACCCTCTTTTGTACGAAATATACTTCAAAAATCGTCCTGAAAATATTAAATTATGTTGGCAAAGACGAAATTGTCCTTCCCAAATTAAAGAAGAAAAATCGTCCCCCCATGTACTGGTGCGCGACATACACTAGTGCTTTTATGCACTTTTTCGCGAATTCCAGTTCTCGTCGAATTTTTCAAAAAACAGACAAGTGTGGTTTCGCGTCTTCTCCACATCGCAGAAGGGGCGCAGAAACCCCATTATTTTAAGTATTCTTTAAAAAAATTAATTCGCATTTTTTCGCGATATATAAAGCCGAGTCGGGACCATTTTCCGACTCAATTTTTTGAACTGATCGCAAATTCGATCTCAGATTTCCATCATAGCTTGGGAAGATACGTTGTGTGCACAAGAAAGTTTAGGGCGTTTTAGTAATTTTACAGAGTATTACATCCTTGGGGGTTTATTTGGTGAAGGATTCTCGGGATAAAGTAAGAAGTATCCAAGTTAAATTCCTAAAAGCCCAAAGTCCACATAAAGAGTATGCATATCTCAAGGTTAGAGATATGAAATTCCAAGCTGATGAGCACGTTATTTTGAAAGTGTCCCTCGTAAAAGGTATTACTTCCTTCATTTTTTTTATTTGTCACAATTTTTTAAGAGTCAAGCGATATAAATTTTGAGTAATATACATACATACATATATATATATATATATATATATATATGTGTGTGTTTGTGTGTGTGTGTGTGTGTGTTGCTTTAATGAAAATATATCAGTTGGGATAAAAGTTGACCAATCAACTAGCTTGGGGGAGGGGTAGTGGTGGTAGGCT
>JAABOM020061713.1:0-10798 GCA_011800125.2 Solanum clarkiae
GTGTGTGTTAGTTTTATTTTATTTTAGTTTATCATGTGTTCCCTTCCTTTTATCATATCTAGTTTTTTTCTGCTATGGGTTTTGAGATGAGGGTTACCAGGAAACAACCTCTCTACTTCTATGGTAGTGGTAAGGTCTGCGTACATTTTGAAAGTTACATTAAAACAATGTTTAATTTACATTATTGGTTTAGTAAGGAGTTTATAGATGTTCCATTCTATTAATGCTATCTCTATTCACATTTGGAGACGAATGTTCCCAAGGGGGATACTGAAACATCCCTCGATGTAGTTCAAAGAAACCCTATGATGCATTTTTGTTTGAATATATTAAAATCCGTGTAGAATTTCACAAATTCGACCTCATATTCTTGTTCAGAGGGCAAAATTGTGTGGGAAGGCAGTTACCTACAAGGTATGTTTTACTCGTGCCAAAAAAATATTTTTGCAAGCAGTGTTTGTCCGCGTCGCGGCCACACCATAGGTCAAAACACCCCCTTTTTCACTCAAGAACAATTGAGTAATTACCTAATGTCTATATATACATGAAGCCCTCATCCTTAGCCGTTTTTTCAACTTCAAAACTCACCAGAAACCTCTCAAATTCCTTTCTAATCTTCACCAAGTTCTCTATCCATTCTCAAGATTTTCAAGAAGTTTTGTTGGAATTCAAGAAAATCAAGTCAAGCCTCAAGTATTCTTCCAATTATATTCAAGAAACTCCAAGTCTAAGGTATGTGGGTCTTCATCCGTGGGTCCTTTCACTCATGGAGCCCCAAAACTATTTCTTTATCAAATTTTCTTGAATCTAATAAGTAATTCTATATGGGTATTTTCTATTGTCACTCCATTACATGAAAAATGTTGAAAATTTGTTGATTCTTGATTTATTAATGTGTGGGATCCTATTAATGATTGAGATTATGATCTGTTTATTACATTAAAACTTTGTAAGCTAAGACATCTTGAAAGACTCTAAAATATTTTGAATTTCTGAATGCTTTTCATGAACCCAAATCGGGAGTTTTCAAGTATGTTGTTTGAATAACTTTATAAATGACTTTAATTTATCCCTTCATGTTTCTTATTCTTGAATTCTATAATTTTAAGCTTAAATAAATATACTCAACATGTTTTAATTAAGTTATGTGGCAAATCTTTTATGTGATGAAGTCTTATGGTAGCACATGTGAGTTATGGATGTTGTTGATGTTGAAGGAAAATTGTCATGACCCGCGAGGGTACCCTAGACCTAACCGGCACCTAGAGACTGTTGCTAGTCCCCAAGAGAACCACTTGGCCTCATCACATTCATTCAGACAGTACCTTCTACAAAATCAATAGAAGAAAAAAGGAAGTAAATGGGCATATCTCATCTAGTCTCAAAATAGTATTATATAAAAAAAGGCTAGTAGAAAAGAACTAGCTCACTGTCTTATCAATCAACAATCCGACTCTAGTCTATGAAGCCTCTATCAATATTAGATGGTGTCAATGGAAGACCCATGACTACCTCTATCAAAACAAAGCTAACCAACTCAAACTCTAAAGCAAGAGGAAAATATCATTTGAGTCCTCCGAAGTAAGGGAGACTCACCAATCCACTGAACGTCCAAAGATCCTCAACGATGCACCTGTTGATGATCTTGATCCTATGTATCTACATCATAAAATGATGCAGCACCAGAGTGACATCAGTACGTGGAATGTACTAGTATGTAAAATTGCTGAATGAAATTGAACCAGGTAGCGTAAAATGGAAATAACACCAACTCAACTCAAAAAGGCTCAACCCATATCAACTCGGTAAAATATGCAAGTTTAAATTAAATCATTCTCTTTATAATTTACATTTGAAAAGAAAAGAAAGAATCTGTTAGAAGTCTCAAGCTCGATCAATGTTGCTTGGGAGTTTCTCTTAACCGATATCTATCCTATCCAACCACCTTTAAGTGAGGTGGTGCACAATGAATTAACAACATTGGCATGCCCATCCTAAATTTGCCACGGTAAAGGACGTACTCTCTCTCTCTCTCTTGGATCCAAAAAAAATGTCTAACTTTTGGGACAAGAGTCTCCAGAATGTGCTACACGACTATCCTACGGTGGGCAACCACAGTTCTGGGGTAACACTCCTCACCCACTCCGTGCTCAATAATAATCCCAAGACTAAAATATGAGCAACTCATCAATCAAATCAATCCTCTTTAAGACTCATATCAACTATTACCATCATCTATCAATAAATATATTATGAGTAAATATATTTACATTATCATCAATATGTACTCAAAGCATTATTTAAACTCAATGGTCAATTCAATCATAACTCATTAAAACGTCCAGTGTTTTCTTAATAAAATTCATGCTTCAAAAATCTCTACATATCACCAAAGCTCTTTCTCAAATTATTATTCATGCTCAAAAGTTATATTCATGGAAACTCAGTAAAATACACTAAAAGAAATTATCGGTGTTTAATATGCTCAGTATGACCATCAAATCTCAGTTTTCAAAGTAATGCATAAAAGCAACCACGGTCTTTAGTTAGGTTCATATGAATGAAGGCATGAACATACATTCAAACAGTCTCTCAACTTCAAGAACGTCATTAAGATATTATTGTATACATGAAACTCATTAATACAATAAAAACTTAATTCAAGAATTTAATCAGGATAATACTATAAGAATCATGTGTTGGGACTCATGGGTTCTCAACTCATCTATGACCATCTATGGGGCACATGGGAGAACAATATCATGCTTTAAATTTGGCCTTACGTACCTGGGATAAAGAACTGCTAATCCTCTTCAAAATATTTGACCTCAAAGCTTGATATCCCCAACTTTCTCTTCTTTCTCTCTCGGTAAACCTTCGCTTAGGAATTAAGAAAAGAATGGGTTTTAAAACCCTAAATTGATATAAAATGACCCTAATACTCGTTTATTAGACTTAGAATAGGTTGGCAATACCCAAAATACTCTTTCCGAAATAAAAGAATAAAATTCTATCATGTAATACCATGACGCGACGCGGACATGTGTTCTTCTTTGCAAAATTTCTTTCTAGTTTACGTCAAGAAATTAAAAAAAGCAAGTGTAAGTCCGCACCCTAGGCACGTCGCCCCCTGGGTGCGCACTCTCACTGTTTCGAAATTAACTAGCAAAAATTATTTTCTGACCTGATTTTTCTAAAATCGGGTCGAGATCACTTTCCCACTCAATTTTCTGCGGTGGTCGCAAATTCGATTTTAAATTTTCATTAGAGCTTGGGAAAATGCATTGCGGGCATGATTTCTTTCTAGGGGCATTTTGATAATTTTATGGAGTGTTACATTATCTCCCCTTGGGATCATTTGTCATCGAATGATGAGTACAGATGAATATCAAGGTACGAATAGACTCACAATTCATCTTGACACTTCCATCAGTCAAATCAAACTTTTGACTCCTCATTACTATCAACAATCTCTATTCAGACTCCTAAATAGACAATCAACTTGAAGAAAGACAATCAATTGAGTCAAGGGTAAAAACATTTCCTTCATCACTATCATCATCAAGCACGAATGACAATCAAGACTCTTTTTAATACTCAATCAACCTATCTAGACAGTCACAAGTCACTCAAAATAGACAAATCGATTTAGATCAACAGTAGAGATATTCTCTTAGACATATTCACCATTATGCACGAATGGAATATCTAAACTCAATCAATTCAAAACGTTTAAACACTTCAACAATCAGTATTTCGAACTGATGAAGGAAACCATCAACTCTAATGGAGAATGGGACCATTGATAAATAAAACTCTATGTACAACTCTCAAGCTTAGGACCTCATCTCAATTGTGTTCCCTTTCACGACACTCTACTCCATCAACTTAAGCTCATCGCTCCTATTCAAAACTCTACCTATCCACATCTTCTTATTCCATTCAATCCTACATTTGAGCCTCAAGGTGTTATTGCTAAGATGATCATATCCATACAAGGCTAACCCTCAATACTCAACTCTATACTTTTTCAGGGACTTTTCTTAAGAGATCCCTAGTCCTCGTTACTACCCCCATCCTTACTTGAAACCCTCATCATGAAGTCTTCAATATTCTGTCATCAATACTCACATAATAACAACCATACATTCAAGCCTATCACTCTAACAACTTCAACTATGTCTTAGAATCTTCAAGCCTACTTAATACTTCTACCTCCACTATTTAATGAACTCTCACTCAAAGTCACACCAACATACTCTTACCTATCTATTGCACATCATAGGGTATCGTCTTTCTCCCTCTCCCTGTATCTATTCCTACATGATACAAGTTTAACACCAATATCACAACAATGCGACATTCACTCCTCCTCTTCTACCTCTACTCTCAGTCTATTACTATCAGCATCATAATTTAGACCTGGAGGAACTCGTCATCTTCTCCTTTGGTAAAATCGCAAATTACTACCTCTCCATGCCAGGTAAGCATGAATATCATTAAGAACTCAAATACTCAGATACTCGAATATTCATTCTCAAGAATAGACTCAGAATATAATATCTAGATCTTAATCTTTATCTCCAACATTATTATTAGGAATGAATACCATAAAGGACTTGCATACTCAAGTACGCAGATGCTCAAAAGGAACATCAACTCAACGATAGGAAATCAATTCCACTATCACAATTCAGGAGCATTCATTCTCACCTATCACCCATAACTCATCTGCTACCATCAACAATGGCATAGAAAGCCGAAGGTTAGTGCATGCGTAAGTGACATTAGGAAAAAACACTCTCACTCTCTCTCTCATCAACCATCACTCCTTTACTATCATTAATGCTTCTATGAAAACTGGAAAGCTGGATTACTCAAAGATCTTGGAATGAAGGATTGTTAGCACGATTCAATAGAGAAATCTTATATGAGGACACTTGAAATGAAGTACTATTTCCTTTGTCTATCAGGACTCACTCTGAGCTCATAGAACTATATGTAGTGTCAAACTCGGGTCATATCTCAATCAATCAATAACTTATCTATTGTCATTAACATCACTATCAAGACTTGAAGAATATTGGAAAGACTTAGAGCGAAAGATCATGAGCGAAATATATTCAAAGAATTTAATCTGAGAGCATTCGTAATGTGATACAACATCATTTGCCCTTTTGGACCCATCATGAATTTATGGATTTGAATATGTTGTGAAACTCAAGTTACATCTTGTATTATAAAAAGGTTGGGAATTATGAGACTTCAGTGAGATAAAGTACAACTATTACTCCTCATCCTTGTGACACATCATTAACATGAATCCACATTGGGTGTATGGGTTCAATCCAGAGGCATGGTGCTCATACGTAAGACAGGAATAAATCACCCTTTCAATCAAGATCGACGGAATATAAGAACCTGAAAACATCAATGTATCATCCTGATCAACTCATCAATATCAAAACTGAAGACTCATTCTGGGTTAATAACCCCTCATCTCTCCCTTATCTCTCAAGGTCCTCTCTCTAAATTTGGAAATCAATTTCCTCTACTAGGTTGTAAGCATATACCACTACAAGAATACCTTAAACTCTTCTGTTATACTATAGTCGTATACATATAACTAGCCACTCAGACTTCTTTCAACGATATTACTATTAGCCCCTTCCTGTCTCTATGGAAATCCCTCTACATTTGCTATTCTTAAGGAAGACATAACTACTAGGTATGCATTTAGGGAACATAAGCTCACTAAAATCTCATAGAGAGTATTTAATCAACACATCCCTTCCTCATAACTCAGTACCACTCACCTATTCAATCATATCTCCTATTTGACTAAGCTTATAACTTAATGAGTCTCATGAACTTTCAATTACAATCATAAGACTAATTTGGATCTATCATATTAAAGCACTCATTCCCCTATACTGCATCGTGAAAGTCATAGGGTACTTATGATTGTTTCATCAATTTTATGACAATCGATTCATCACCTTACTACTTACCTAATGGGTACATAACTCTAATTACTAACCTCAATCAATCACCACTCTCACTACCTTGTCTCCTTCTCTCCATCATCATCTTTCTAGCTCAGGGATAATGACTCTACTTATAGTTTTACAAGACCTCAAATCTCACTCTTAGTTGGCAACATTAACTTCTTGGAAAAATAATCTTTTCTCTCATGGATAGCATCAAAAGCAAGTAAAGACTCAACTTATACGTTTCATAACATCCTGGAGTAGTTCTCTGAGCTGGGCAACTACTATGACACATAACTGGTCTATGGCCTCACTCCTAGTTGGAGTAGTATCTCGTTGATTTCTTATGATTGGTAGTGTAGATCTAGTAGGTTGACCTTTGTTGACTCTCCATGGACAATCCCTCCAAAAGTGGCTCGCTTGGCCATATTTAAAGCAGTCGTCGGTGCCTAATTGACACCGTCCCAAATGAAGTTTGCCACACCTTCCACATGGTGGATTCCCTTTATGTCCTAAAGTCACTCTCCCTCGGGGTGGAAGATTATGAACCTTAAAAGACTGGCCTCTCATCGGCCTCAGATTATATCTATTTCTGGACGTGGGTGTACTCACTGGCGGTGGCATATAACTCCAGGGTCTTTGCATAAAGGGGAACCTATTTCCCTCCTCACCTAAGCTTCTTCCATCTCACCCTCCTTGTCCTCTTCTACCCATCGATCATGCGCAACATGCTGAGTAGTAGGCTCAAGCTTCTTAGTGCTGATGATATTCCTTGATACCACAGTGCGTTTAGAAGGCATGGTCTGCAACATGTAAAACACGACTTAGAAAAACAATTTTTTATAGAGTTTGACTTTATCACATGATTTAGAATCTGAAACAAGGGAAATAATTCCTAAATGTCCTATAGCCTCAAATTATGGATGTGGAGCTCTTCACACTAATAATAAGGATTCTACTAGACACGACTTCATAGACTCCCTAGGACTATTTGAACTTAGGCTCTGATACTAAGTTTGTCATGCCCGGGAGGGTACCCTAGACATAATCGATACCTAGAGACTATTGCTAATCCCCAAGAGAATCACTTGGTCTCGTCATATTCATTCAAACAATACCTTCTATAAAATCAGCAGAAGATAAAAGGAAGTAAATGGGCATATCTCATCTAGTCTCAAAATAGTATTATATAAAAAAAGGCTAGTAGAAAGAAACTAGCTCACTGTCTTATCAATCAACAATCCAACTCTAGTCTATGAAGCCTTTATCACTATTAAATGGTGCCAATGACAGACCTATGTCTACCTCAATCAAAATAAAGCTAACAAACTCAAACTCTAAAGCAAGAAAAAAAATCATATGAATCCTCCGAAGTAAAGGAGGCTCACCAATCCATTGAACGTCCAAAGATCCTCAATGATGCACCTGCTGATGATCTCGATCTCATGTATCTACATCATAAAACTATGCTGTACAGATTGGTGTAAGTATATGAAATGTATTGGTATGTAAAATAGATGAATGAAATTGAAACAAGTAGAAAATATGGTAATAACACCAACTCAACTCAAAAAGGCTCAACCCATATGAACTCGGTAAAACATGCAAGTTTAAATTAAATCATGCTCTTTATAATGTACATTTGAAAAGAAAAGAAAGAATCTGTTAGAAATCTCATGCTCGATCAATGTTGCTTGGGAGTTTTTCTGAACCGACATCTATCCTATCTTACAACCTTTAAGTTAGGTGGTGCACAACGAATTAGCATCGTTGCCATGCCCGTCCTAAATTTGACATGGTAAAGGACATACTGTCTCTGTCTCTCTCTCTTGGATCCAAAGAAAATGTCCAACTTTTGGGACAAGAGTCAGCAGAACGTGCTGCACGACTATCCTATGCTGACAAATGCAGTTCTGGGGTGACACTACTCACCCACTCGGTGCTTAATAATACTCCCAAGATTAAAATATGCACAACTTATCAATCAAATCAATTCTCTTTAAGAATTATATCAACTATCATCACCATCCATCAATGAATATATTATGAGTAAATATATTTATATTATCATCAATATGTACTCAAAGCATCATTTAAACTCATAGCTCAATTCAATCAAAACTCATTAAAATGTCCAGTGCTTTATTAGTAAAACTCATGCTTCAAAGATCTCTACACATCACCAAACAAAACTCATTAAAGTGTCCAGTGCTTTATTAGTAAACTCATGCTTCAAAAATCTCTACATATCACCAAAGATCTTTCTTAAATTATTATTCATGTTTAAAAGTTATATTCATGAAAACTCAATAAAATACGCTAAAAGAAATCATCGGTGTTTAACAGGCTCAGTATAACTATCAAATCTCATGTTTCAAAATAATGCATAAAAGCAACCATAGTCCTCAATTAGGGTTCATGAGAATGAAGGCATGAACATATATTCAAACAATTTCTGAACTTCAAGAACATCATCAAGGTATTATTTTATACAGGAAACTCATTAATACAATAAAAATATAATTCAAGAATTTAATTAGGATAATACTTCATGAATCAAGTGTGGAGACTCATGGGTTCTCAACTCATCTATGACCATCTATGGGTTACATGGGAGAACAATCCCATGCTTTAAGTTTAACCTTGCATACCTGGGATGAAGAACTGCTAATCCTATTAAAAAAATTTGACCTCAAGCTTGATATCCCCAACTTGCTATTCTCTCTCCCTTGATAAACCCTCACTTAGGAACTAGGAAAAGAATGGGTTTTAAAACCCTTAATCAATTTAAAACGACCCTAATACTCATTTATTAGACTTAAAATAGGTTGGAAATACCCAAAATACCCTTCTCGAAATAAAAGAATAATATTCCATCCTGTAACACCATGTCTGTATTGCGCTAGGGATGCGGACATGTGTTATTTTTGTGAAATTTCATCCTTTCTAGTTTACATCAAAAAAATGAAAAAAGAAGTGTAAGTCCACGCCCCAGGCGCGTCGCCCCCTGGGCGCACACTCTTACTGTTTCAGAATTAATTCGTGGAAATTATTTTCCGATCCAGTTGCTCTAAAATCGGGTCGAGACCATTTTCCACTCAATTTTTTACGCTAATCGCAAATTTAATCTTGGATTCTCTATTAGAGGTTGGGAAGGTGCGTTGCATGCATGATTTCTTTCTAGGGGCATTTTGATAATTTTTTTGGGTGTTACAGAAATTAAGCATGCTATGAGTTCATGAGAATTTTATAAATGTTATGAATGATATGAAATCCTTTATTTGATATTATGCTATAATGGTGTGATGAGCTAGTTTGTGATATTCAAAGCTATAAATGTTATGATACCATGAGACACTATGGAGTTGAGGATTGTATGAGATGAAATTCATGTTTCCATGTTCATATTTTGAAAGATGATATGTATAACTGAAATGGGTTGTTCTAGAGATGATATAAATTAATGAAATGCATTAGTTTAATGCATAGTCCTCTTGAATTACATGATTTAAAATTAAATGCATGAGCCCACCCAATTGTCAAGTTGAGTTTGCTAGTTTTGAATGATTCTTAATGATGAGGGTTTAATGGTGAAGTTTCTCATAAATAATGAAAAGGTTTCACTATATGTATGCTAGTTCATGAATATTATGGAGGATGAGGTACATCAAGTATTATGTGAAATTCATTGAGATATTATGAAAGCTACGTGTTATTGTAAAGCCCTCCTTATAATGTTATGTTGTACAAGTTGTATATGTCATGATTACCCTCATATTTGTATGTTTAATGGGGCTAGTCTTATGAAATTTAGCATGAATGAATAAAAGAAATGTGAGTCCCCACCTAGTTATGATCATGAGACTATGATGACCTATTAGTAGAGGGATATGGAATGATGGACCGATAGTAGAGGGATATGATGATGAAGCTAGCTGATAGTAGAGGCTTAGCAAAGATTACGATGCTAGCCGATAGTAGAAGCTTAGCCGAGATTATGACGCTAGCCGATAGTAGAGGCTTAGCCAAGATATAAGAGCTATCCTTATGATGATGATTAATGTTCTAAATGTTTATGAGACGAATTTGTAGAATTTCCCTCCATTATTTTATAAGGCTTATGGGATGGGTTAGTAGAATATCTCTCCACTAATGAATTTCATGATTCCTCCTATGATTATTCCATGAGAGTTTACTTAGCACCAAGTGGACCTTGGGATGGATACGGAATCTCCCCATTAGAAGGGGCATTAGACCATTAATAGAATGTCATTTTCCCATAACTACGTGCCACCATAGAAAATAGGAATCACCCGCTTGTAGAGGTTCATTTCTAGACCAACCAATAGTAGAGGTTGCTTAATAGAAAAGATTTTGTCGATCCACTTAGGATCTGAGGCAGTCGCCTTGGCAAGTGACTTCCCTCTTTCCTTCAGTGTAGGGAAAACATCAGGACTCCATGGCTTAGCTCACATGGTTTATGTCGATTAAAGGTTGCTCTCTCACATATTCCAGTTCTCCTTATGGTTCTAAGTTGTCTCTCTTATGATGATTAAATGGTTCCTTTATGTTATGTCCAAAGGTGATTTAAAGTTCCTATAATTCTTTGTTTCACAAATTCAAATGGTATTTTTTCCCTAAAGGTACATGATAATTTCTACAAGTGTGTAAGGTGTGCTGCATTATGATTGCCAATGTTCCTTGCATAATAAAATAGTCTTTAATGTAAAATGATGTATTTTTCACCCAAGAATATTAATACTTTAGTTATGTATGACACCTTGTATTTCTCACTATCTTTTATGAAC
>JAABOM020061714.1:0-10795 GCA_011800125.2 Solanum clarkiae
TTATAGTTGGGTTGTAGGCTGACTTGTCTTGGTGGGATAAGACGAGTGCCATCACGTCCATTTTCGGGTCGTGACAGTTAAAGAGAGGTTGTAATGACCTATAATGATCATTTTTGAAAATTTTTGAAAAGTAATCATTTTACCCCTCCCGTTGGTGGCCCCAAGTCTTACTTAATCCATTGGTGTAGTTGTTTTGGTATTCTGTTGAGAAATGGAAGGTTGTAGCTATTTTTGGGTTTTAAGGTTTAGGTGGTTCGAAAAGTGAGCTTTGGTACTATTTGAAGTTTCGAGTCTCGAGATGAAATTCCATTTATCCATCAATTCTGGAATGTGAAAATTAGTCTAGCAGCACCTTCGCTCTCAGTTTTGAGGCTATTTTGTGGATTTAGGGTCTGGAGTTTGAAGTTTCGTTAAGAATCGAAAAAGATTTGATTTTGGTCAACATCTCAAGTTTGAATACTCAGATTAGATTTTTAATCATGCTGTCATGTCCCGAGTTCACACCCTGGGAGTGGCCGTCACCAAAAATCATTTTTAGTCTCAAGTAAATCACTTGGTCTGGCTACTTTACTCAGCAGAAGACTTAAATAATAAATGGTAGACTTAGATATAATGTCCTACAAAGAAAGAAATAGTCTAAACAACTAAAGAAAGGAAATATCCCAACAATAACTGAAAATAAGACCAAAAACGCTTGTCATATAGTCAATGGAATCTCTAACAAGAATAATCTAAAACAACAACCGTGACCTAACCACAACTGAAAAGAAATGCTAAAAGCAAAATTAAAGACTCCAAAGCCTCTAACTAGTAAGAAGCCTCACTAATGGTTGAATAAAATGTTGGTCCTCAATGGAGCGTCTACTGAGGAACTCTGTCACCTATGTCTGCATCATAAAACGATATAGGTCCAAAGGACATCAGTACATAGAATGTACGGTATGTAAAATAGTCAAAATCAAGAACTTAAGATAAGGCACTATACTCAAAGTAACTAGAGCTTGTCTCAAAATAGAATAACATAAGCAATAAATAAAGTGCATGCTGAAAGTAAAAACATGTGTTGAAGCTCTGTATGTAGAAGCTAGTTTACTTTAACTTGGGAGTTTCTCTAACCGACAACCATCATTATGAGCTTCACGATGATACAACGCATTGCCTACGCTACCAGAGCCGTCTCATACTTTGCCAGGGTAATGGATAAAAATTAGGGGAGTGGATCCATCCCAAACTGGGTCATCTCAGTGGCAAGTGAGGAGTTGGACTCTTGGTACAATCTTTATCCTACGTCGACTACATAGTTTATGAGTTCGAGCTATTATTACTCTCACTCATATCGGTGCTCAATAGTACACCCAAAATAACTTCTATAATGCTCATAACTTTAAGAGTAAAAGTTCTCAAAATGCCTTTTTAATCTTTTGGGACTTAGTTTGTAACACCTCTCATGTGCTTTGAAAATGCCTATCTTTTAAATATCTCAAAATCCGTGCATGATTTCGAAAATTCAACTTCATATTCTTGTTCGGGGGAAAAATTGTGTAGAAAATGGGCGACCTTCGATTTTTAGATGAGCCGTCATGAAAAATAATTTTTCCCTATGGGAGCTGAGGCAATGAGCCTCCGCGAGTGGTACACATCACGCAATGCAATATTTTTCTTAATTTCCAGTTACACTCAAGTGCATTTAGGTAATAACCCAATGCCTATATATATGGGAATACTTTAATTTTCCACCATTTTCAAACCCTAAAACACTCAAAACCCTCTCAAAATCCTCCCAATTCATCATCAAATCCTACATTCGATCTCAAGAATCTCAAGAACTTGCTTGGATTGCAAGAACCCAATTCAAGCATCAAATCTTCCCCAAATCTTTCTTCAAGAACTCCAAGGTTTAGGTATATGGGTATTCATCCGTGGGTTTTTTCACCCATGGAGCCCAACTCTCTCTTTTATGAAATTTCATGATTTCAAGGTTAGATTTCTTATGGGTATTTTTTATTATTACTCCTATGCACGAAATATGTTAGAAATGTGTTGAATATTGGATTATTGATGCATAAGCTTCTATCAAGAAATGAGATTATATTATGTTTATGATACTAAAGCCTTGTATACCATGATATCTTAAAAGACTTAGAAAGATTATGGATTTTTGAATGGTTTTCATGATACCCAAAATGAGAGTTTTACTACAATGTTGGTGGATTGATTTACATGACTTTAAAATGATTTGATTCTACTCTTTCTTGTCTTATACTCTTAAATTACATGATTTAGAGCATGTGTTCATATACCCACCATGTGTGACTAGATTTACATGACAAGGATTCTTAATGACAAGGATTCTTATGTTGATGAAAGATTATTGCATGATTTGCAAGACAAGCATGATATGATAAATTATGGGCTCCGAAGCATGTATTAAACTCATAAAAAGTTTCTATGATTTGCAAGTGATCTGTTGAGCCCTTATTATATATTTCTACCCTCCTGTGAGTGAATAATATCTATATGAGGGGGCAAGCATGATAACTATTTACTCTCATATACAAACTAAAGCTCACTAGTAGGGGACAAGCATGTTACAATCTCTATTCTCATGTGAAATGTGATGCCTACTAGAAGGGGTTAAGTCTATGCATTGTTTTTACCCTCTAGTATAAGGTATACGGCATGTGTTGGGGTCAAGTATGTGAATGAGCTACTCATTCCAAGTTATCATATTCTTTTACAAGTCATTCTTGCTATGATTAAATTTATAGTTATTTCAGGTGTTTCATGGGATTAGATTTAGCACCGAGTGAGGCTTAAGGTGGGGGCTCGAATCAAGGGGTCCTTATATAAAGTCTTGGTCTCTTAACTATGTGCCACCATAGGTTTATATTATTTTCCTAAATAGATTTTACTAATGGATCCATCTAGGACAAGTTACCCACAATATGGGGTCAAGTATGATTTACCTTGGCATGTAGACCACTCCTTCTCTGGTGGTAAGTTATGCATCGGGATTCCAAGTAGTAGCTCGCTTTGTCTTATATGTCAGTTAAGGTCTCCTCCCACATATGTATGTATATTATGTAACTTGACTATCGTCATGCATGTTTTAATTCAAACATTGATCATACATGTCATATTGGTCTTGTATTCAATGATTATACGTATGCATTTTGAACATTATGGCTTATGTCCTTGTTCCATTGCCCCCTTTATACTTAGTACATTCCAAGTACTAACACATACTTTTGCCTATATGATCTCACCATGTAGGTACCGATTCTCCTATTGATCTTCCTCCTCCATGTGGCTAGCGGGATCATTTGAAGTCAACTTTTGGTGAGTTCTCCACTTTGGGGACAATATCTTACTATCATGCTTTACTAAGACTTGTCTAATATTTTGGACACTTATCTTTAGGATGAGCCTGAGAGATGTCTTGGCCCCTACTCCATTCATAGTAGAGGTGTTGTTGGATATGGATAACATGTATTGAGCTTGACTCTTATTAGGTATACGTTATTATGAAAGACTTCCCTTAGTCCCTTATTCCCCTCTATGCTCTTTTTATGTTGATGATGAGACGAAATTCCCAAGTCCCGCTTCCCGTAGACTCTATTGTTACTTGTTTGTTGTTTTATTATGGTTCTGCAATCAAGAATGTGTAAATGATATGCTAAGAGGATGGTTTGGGGTCCCTTCGAGCTCTCAATTCGCTGTGTCACATCTAGGCCTAGGCTTGGGTCGTGACATATCCCAACTTTAGCTTTTCTAAAACTTTTCTTAACTTGTCTCTTTTCTTTGACTGAAAGTTGTATCAATGCAAAGTGTCTCAAAACATAATCTTTATCACTCAGCTATCTTGTAATTACGGAAGCTTTAAGTACTTCCTAAATTCAAGTCAAAACCGTGGACATAATAGTTTTTCACGAAATAAATAAAGCGTTATCACGAATGCAACAATAACTGTAAATCTTGTCTTAATAGCTTAATTTAGTAGTGAAATCAGTAACAGTCATAATTTTTATCAAGAAGAATACATGAACAAGTGTTTTGATGAAATTCACTAGTGATGGAGAAAAAAATTGATCTCAACTCATAAGTTTGATCTTGGGTAGAGATTAGTAGTTAAATATACTAAAATATATGTAGGATAACTTTTGGAGGGCCTTACATACCTTGGGAATTAGTTTCTTGAAGAAATTTGAAAAGGTACTTAGAAGACCTATCTTTTGCCCCTTTGAAACTATGTTCTAACTTATAGAGAGTGTTTGAATGTTAATAATATGAAGAATTATGTTTTAGGGGTTAAATTAGGTGAAAATTGATAAGCTTAAGCGTAAAGGGTGAGAAAATATAGAAATACCCCTCTTTAAAATCGCATATCGAGTTGTCTACGAGACCATCTACAGCCCGAAGAAGTTTCTACGGCCCATAAGGACCTTTCCGTAAACTATTGGACAATTTTTGAGGTCCCTGGATCACTTTCACGAGCCCAATCTATGGCCCCTAGAAGGTTCTACAACCCACAGATTGGTCCGTAGAATCTGGGACCGAAAATTGAAGTTTCGGGACTTTTTCCTAAGATTTAGCAGACGGGCCATACTTCATTCTACGGACTATAAAAGGGTTTCATACAGAACTCTGCGTTTAGCAGTCTCTGGTAAAATGATCATAACTTTTGACTCCGAACTATAAATGAAGTGAAACCAGTTGCGCTGGAAAGCTAATTCAAAGGGATTTCTTTTGGTAGGTCATGGGATATCTGATTTTTTGTGTGTTTAGAGTTATGATCATTTAAAGTTGATCCTTGCATGATCTAAGACTAGAAACTCAATTTGTGGGAAAGTTTTGAACTCGACTAAGTACTAGAGATCTCTTATGACCCTAATACACTTCCCACATATCAAAGTGAGTCTTCAAACATAGGTATATATGATGATAGAGTTATGGGATGTCAAAATATGTCCTTCTTGGGATCATTCGTCCTCGAATGAAGGTGAAACTGGAGAATAAATACATGATCGCTACTCATGAACTACTTTATCAACAACAAGCTATCTAGATATCTTATTACTCATATTTATGGATGTATCTCAACTTAATGGTGGACTAAGAAATATTATCTTCATGCTCGTCATTGGAAATCACAAATAGGTGAGGATATCTAGCTTTTATAACTACCTCAGCTTCCCACGCGGCTTTCTTGACGAACTGGTTCCTCCATAAAACTTTAACAGAAGCAATTTCCTTGGTCCTCAATATTCGAACTTGATGATCTAGTATCTGAACTGGGATTTCTTCATATGAGAAGTTGTCTTTGACTCCAATACTCTATAAAGGCACAACCAGTGCGGGGTCTTCTAAACACTTTTTAAACATAGAAATGTGGAATACTAAACGAATAGCAGCTAACTCTGGTGGAAATTCTAATCTGTATTCCATATTACTATTCCACCTAATAATATGGTACAGGACAATATATCGAGGAATGAGATTCCTCTTTTTCCTGAATTCCATAACTCCCTTCATCGATGAAACCTTTAGGTATACACAATCACCTACCTCGAATTCCAAATCTCTCCTTCTAACATCGGTGTAAGACTTTGGCTTTGGGTTGTCTTTAGTCTCCCTTGAACAACTTTCACCTTCTCCATAGACTGATGGACTAAATCCAGCCCTATGAATCCTGCCTCGCGAACTTCAAACCACCCAATAGGCAATCTACACCTCATCCCATAAAGGGCCTTATATAGTGCCATTGTAAGTTATATTGGAAACTGTTGTTATAGGAAAATTCAATCAAGTGTAAGTGATCATCCTAGTTACCTTTAAAGTCTATAACACATTCCCTTAACATATCCTCAAAAGTTTATATGGTCCGCTTTGCTTGTCCGTCTATCTGAGGATGAAAGGTTGTACTAAAATTCACTTTCGTACCAAGCCCTTTTTGAAAGGACTTCCAAAATTATGCTGTGAACTGGGCTCCTCTATTTGAAATAATGGATATGGGAACCCCATGCAATCTAATGATCTTACTAATGTAAAGTCTGGCATAGTCCTCAGCTGTATCAGTCGTCTTGACAGGTAGAAAGTGAGCTGACGTGGTCATTTTGTCTACTATTACCCATATCGAATCATGAAAGTAAGCCTGTTATGTAATCATCTCCCACTTCACTCTGAAATTTCAATATTCTAGGCCACACCACAAGACCTTTGGTGCTCCACCTTAACTTACTGGCAATTCGGACATCTGGACACGAACTCTGCAAAGTCCTTCTTCATGTCACCCCACTAATAAACCTCTCGTAAGTCTCTATACATTTTTGTTGCACCTGGGTGAATAGAGTATCTGGAGTTGTAAAGAACTTATTTTGGATAAAGATAGATAAAGAATAATAGAGTAAAAAATCTAAAGTGATACTTATTTTAGATCAAATGGACTATTACTCAATCTAACTACTTTCATGTTTGGTGTGATTTATAAGAATGACCTAGGATATAGGTGATTTTGTATTTCCATCACACCCTTCTGTCATTCCCCCATCCTAACACCATAATTGTTTCAACTTGACAAGGAGATCAATGAATTTGATGGAACATCACATGTATGATGTGTTAGTCCCTCTGTATTCAAAACAGTATTGGGCAAGGGCAAGCCCAACGCACTAAAACTCTCACAATGTACAGGGTTCGAGGAAAGGTCCAACCACAAGGGTCTAATTGTATGCAACCTTACTTTGCATTATGCCAAAGGCTGTTTCTAAGGTTTGAACCCGTGACCTCCTTATCAGATGGTAACAACTTTACTAGTTACTCCAAGGCTCCCCTTCATATTCAAAACAGTACTAGAAGTAGTAAATAAAGGAATGAAATTAAAAAAAAATTATGTGAGTCCATAGAATTCACTATGTCTAAGTCCTTAAGAAATTTAATCTCCTCATTGAACCCAAGATTATGGATTATTTCCTCCCAACATAAAATAGATAACCTATTGCAAAAGTAACGGTACCTCAAACTTTTGTAATTTCAACGAACTAAAAAATCAGCAACGGATTCACACGCAGACTAAAATTTTTATTTGTAAAAAAATTTATCCAGAAGAGGAGGAAATTCGATGTTTGAAAGATGCAGAAAGTCTCTCTATTTATAGCCAACGTTGGGCGCAAATTCACACGTTCAAAACAGGCATGGCATCTTTTGTGAAAGAAAGTGTCTGTTCAAAAAGAAATTTACGTGCGAAATTTAAAAGTTAGTTAAACTAATTAATTTTGCTCATGAATTAATTTAATTATAAATCAATCATATCATTTACCGATGTAACACCTCTCAACTTAGCTCGAAAAGACGTTATCATACATTTTTTTCAATATTTGAAAATTCATGCAGAATTTCACAAATCCAACTTCATATTCTTGTTAAAATGGCAAAATTGTGTGGAAAATGGTTAACTACAAGGTATAGGTTGTCTGTATCAAAAAAATAATTTTTTCAGTGAAATTTCGCAAACCAATAAGGGTCTGCGACAAATCCGCGATGCGAACTTGTTGCGCCTTAGGTAAAAAATTCTCAAACTTTCTCTGTTTCAGCAAAGGGCATTTGGGTAATAGCTCTATGCCTATATAGATGAGAATTTCACATTTTTCAGTCATTTTATGCCCTAGAACTCAAAGAAATACTCTAAAAAAATCCTTTCCAATCTTCTTAAATATTTCATTCAATCCCAAGCTTTTTCAAGAACTCTTGTTGGATTTCTAAAACCCAAGTGAAGCCCAAGTCTTTTTCAAGTTACTTTCAAGAAAATCTCAAGTTTAAGTTTTTGGGTCTTCTATCCATGGGTTCTTCTACCCATGGAGCCCCAAAACTATTTTTATCAAATTTCTTTTCTAATATCTAATTCTTTATGGTTATCTTCTATTATCACTCCATTACATGAAATATGTTGGAAATTGTTGGTTATTGATTTATTGATGCATGGGCTTCTACCTATGATTGAGATCATGACACCCAAATTAGGGTTTCGCAAGTATGTCGTGGGTTATTTTGAATGATTCTTAAATGACTTTATTTTTACTCCTCTCATGTTTTATACTTTTGAATTGCATGATTTAAAGCTTAAATACATATATCCACCATGTTTTTACTAAGTTATGTGGTAAATCTCTTATGTGATGAAGGTTTTATTGTAAGACATGTGATTTATGAATGTTGTTAATGTTAAAGGAAAATTAAGCATGCTACGAGTTCAGGAGAATGTTATAAATGTTATGAATGATATGAAGCCCTTTATTTGATATTATGATGTGGTGGTTTAATGAGCTAGTTTATGATATTCAAAGCTATAAATGTTGTGATACCATGAGATACTATGAAGTTGAGAATTGCACGAGATGAATTTCATGTTTACATGTCCATGTTTTGAAAGATGATATATACGATTGTGATAGGTTGATGATATTCACTACATGTCTTGAAGTATGATTTCTAAATTATGAAAAATGAAGGCTTATGAGACATTCTATGTTTTTTATTATTGACTAATGAAAAGTTTCTTATGGATGATGAAAAGGTTTCATTATATGTATGCCAGTTCATAAATGTGATGGAGGATGAGGTAGATTAAGTATGTTGTGAAATTTGTTGAAGTGATATGAAAGCCATGTATTATTGAAAGGTCTTCATTATGATATTATGGTGTACAAGTTTATGCATGTCATGACCATACTCTCTATATGTTATTTCGGACTAAATTAAACTCATTTCAGTCAAGAATGAATGAATAAAAGAATGTGAGTCCCCACCTAGTTATGATCATGAGACTATGATGACCCGTTAGTAGAGGGATATGGTGATGGCACTAGCCGATAATAGAGGCTTAGCCAAGATTATGATGCTAGCCGATCGTAGAGGCTTAGCCAAGATATAGGAGTTATCCTTATGATGATGATTAATATTCTAAATGTTTATGGGATGGGTTAGTAGAATTCTCCTCCATTGTTTTAAAAAGCTTGTGGGATGAGTTAGTAGAATACCTCTCCACTAATGAACTTCACGATTCATGCCTATAATTATTCCGTGAGAGTTTACTTAGCACCGAGTAGACCTTGGGATGGATGTGGAAGCTCCCCTTTGGAAGAGGTGTAAGATTGTTAATAGAATCTCATTGTCCTATAACTACGTCCCACCATAGGAAATAGGAATTACGCGCTAGTAGAGATTGATTTCTAGATCAACCGATAGTAGAGGTTGCTCAATAGCAAGGCTTTAGTGGATCCACTTAGGCATCTTAGGAGGTCACCTTGGCAAGTGACTTCCCCCTGTCTTCTAGTGTAGGGAAAACATCGGGACTCCATGGCTTTGCTCACATGATTTGTGTCGATTAAAGGTTGTTCTCACATATGTTCAAGTTTTCCTTTTGTTCCCAAGAGATCCCCTTATGATACATTAAAATGGTTCTTTTATGTTATTTCAAAAGGTGATTTAAAGTTCCTATGATTCATTGTTTCACAAGTTCAAATGGTATTTCTCCTAAAGGTAAATGATGATGTCTACAAGTGGGTAAGGTGGTCTCCATTATGATTACCAATATTCCTTTGATAATAAAATAGTTTTTCATATAAAGTGATGTATTATTCACCCAAAATGTTAATACTTCAATTATGTATGGCATCGTGTATTTCTCACTAATTTAAGTTTATGTGACCTATCATGCATTCAAGTAAAGGTAAGTTCTTTATTTCTCATATGTGTTATTCTATATTCTATGGTGAGAGTAAAATGTCTAAATGATCACTCATATGTATATTCCAAGTTCATATAATTTGCTTATTCTCGATTATGTTCATCTATGCATCCAACTATATTCTTTCTAAAGTTTTCCTTTATGTTTAAATAATTACGGCTTATTAATGTCTTTGTAAATGTATCATTTTTTTATCAAAAGACTTAGCATGAATCACTTCATTATTTATTTCTATGTCGTGCATGCAATTTTAGGGGTGTACATGGACCGGGTTGGTTCAAATTTTTTAAATATCAAACCACACCATTTATGTCGGGTTTTTTAATATAGACCAAATCAAACTAATCAAATTCGAATTTTTCAACCTCGAATTTTTTTGAATTTTTTCGGATTTCTCGGATTTTTCGGATTCTTTTTGAATCGTTTGGTAACCAACCTTTTCTTACAAAATTATGTGTAGAAAGATAATTCTCCTTTCCTAGACATAGAAGAAGTTGATTAATATGAATAATGAAGTTGCTTTTACATGCTAACTTGGTTTTCAATTTCTTAGAAACAACTAATTAGTAAAATAGTGTTCAAAAAGTATTAATCATCCAGTATATACAGCCCCAAAATAAATAACAAAACTAGAAGTTGGGATACCAAAAAGATCAAAATCTTCAATGATATCAATTTGAACAAGTTGACTAATCGATCTTCAAAGGTGAATCTGTATATTCTGAAAAAAAAAAAAGAAACAAATTGAGTACTAAATAAAATTAAAAAAATAAAATCATACTTAATCAAGAATTGAATTTATAAAATTACCTTCTTCAATTTGCTCAATTTTTCATACTTCCTCCAATATGTCTTCAAATTTGCATTCTTTAGTAGGTGATCGAATCCATTGTTTAGTGCAAATAAGAGCTTCTACCATTTTTGGAGACAGAGTAGTTCGATAAGTATCAAGAATTCGACCATCAGTACTAAAAGTCGATTCAGATGCAACAGTAGAAATAGGAATAGAAAGAACATCCCTTGCAATTCTCGAAATAATCGGATATCTACTAG
>JAABOM020061715.1:0-10795 GCA_011800125.2 Solanum clarkiae
ATTCAACAATGGCAACAATCAATTTTACAGCTGCCATTGTTGAATAAGCAGTCAATTCAACAATGGCTGCTATGGCTAGACAGCTTCACATTGTGGTAGCATGGGTTTCATCAAGCTCAGTCCCTATCCTGGATACTCCAAAATCAGCAACTTTTGCCACAAAATTCTCATCAAGCGATATGTTTGTAGACTTGACATCACCATGTATAACTGCGCTGGTATGAAGGTGGTGCAAACCTTTGGCTGGCCCGATGCATATCTCTAGTCTCTGTTCCCAGCTCAAAGTGGTCTCCTGAGGTTCCCATTCTCCATGTACTCGTAAATTAGAGTCTTTTCATCACAGTATCCAATCAATGAAACCAAATAGGGATGGCGGAGCTGAGATGTTCGGAACTCTGCAAATCCTTGTCGAGCATTAGGATTACACCTTTTCAGGGCCACCTTTGTTCCATCAAGCAAAACACCACCCTCTCCAATGAGAAAATTGTCTATCAAAGTTGTTTGTTGCTTCCTGCAAATCTACAAAAGGAACTCGATGACTTGTGGAAGTTGTTCCCTTGGAGTGCTTGCTTCCCATCGCGTGGGACTACCACTAATATCCATGCCTTTGTTGTTATCTCAAGCAAAATCACAAGTGAATCAAAATTGCAATGTTGATAAGAATTAAAAGTATATGGGTAGCATGTATATGAAAATCACAAAAAGAAAAGCTTGAAGAGGCTCTGATTTGGAAGATGACAAGACGCGAGACTGAAAAGTAGCGGCCTTTGGATAATTATTCTGCATCTCTTCTTTTATCTCTCTTTCTATAGTATATAAATCGTTAAATATTTCCTAATTTGATTTATACAAATTAAAATATGATAATTTTTTAATTATAATTCTAATTTATTATTTTAAAAAATATAATAAATAAATATGTTTGGAATTTTATTAATTAATAAGAATAAAATGATACATTTATCATACCAATAATTATTTTTTAAGAATTTATTGTCTCTTACTTGTTGAAAAAAAATCAATCACACCCGAAATAATGTCCACGCTAAGTAGCAATTACAAAAGAGTAACGACACCAAATATTATAATAGAGTAAATGTGATATAATAATATTGATGACAACTTGATAGTGTCAAGAGACAATTATTCTTTGTATAACAACAAACACTCTTTTATATCACACAACTTACTGCAATTTTATTCTCACACTATTTTTTTCATAAACTAAAAATAACTTGTGGATTACTCTCACTTCTTTCTATTGTTCTCTATATTTTGGTGTGTGTTACAAATGAGCATAGATGCTCTATTTATAGGAAAATATCTACATCAATTGATGTCACTAATGACATCAATGAAATACAAAACTTCAAAGTTATAAGTAAACTAACTTAACCTACTTTTGACATACAAAAATTTTAGGTAAGCTACTCTGACATTGCTGCAAAATTGCAACAATTAATGACCATTATTTGGTTGTTTTTTGCAGCCAAAAAAAAAAGAAGACTTTTAAGGATCCCACAAATCTCTCCCTTAATTTTGATTTTTCTTCTTTATTCTAAGGCTTGATCTCAATCTCTGAAATTTTCAAACTTGAGAGGCTTTGAGAAGATATGCGCAGCTTGATCATGATATTTCACATACTTCAGCTCTACCTCTTTCTTGGCAATGCATTCTTGAATAAAATGATATATTGTGTCTATATGCTTGCTTCGGTCATGATACACTAGATTCTTGACTGGTGTTTGTGCAGATTAGTTGTCAACACAAATCATTGTGGCCTCAATTTGTGGCAAATTGAGTTCCTTCAACAATCTCCTCAACCAAATAGCATGACATGTACATAATGTTGCTGCCATATATTCAGTTTCACAGGTTGAGAGAGTAACAATGGACTATTTCTTTTGAACTCCATGAAATAACATAGTTACCCAAGAAAAATGCAAAACCAATTGCACTTTTTTCTATTGTCAATATCTCCCACACTATCACAATATCTCACAAGGTTAAAATCATCAGAAAAAGAATAAAATAGTCCAAGGTCGATCGTACCTTTTAGGTAACGAAGAATTCTTCTAGCGACCTTCAAGTGAGTGGAGGTAGGAGCTTCCATGAAACAACTTACTAATCCAAGTTTCACCAAGTTTGTCCATTTTGGTTCATGAATATTTTTCAAAGTATCTGCTCTGCCACGAATGTAATCATCTAGCACTAGCTATTGTCTAGGCTTTTAGCCTGAAAATTACGCGAAATCTTTACTAAATGCATGCACCGGAAGGTAAAAGTTCAGTGAAATCCATTGCTACTTGTCATTCAGTTTTGAATGTTCTTTTAAAGTAGGGAAATACATCCCTCAGCTTTGCAATTTGTAGTGGATATACCACTCGTTAAAAAAGTGATGCACATACATATCTTCATCGTTTAATAAATGATACACATTTATAACTAAAAATATCCTCTCTCTCTTTTATTTGGTCATCACCTTGAGTTAGACTGAGGACACTTGTGAAGCTAAGGAAAACCCAAAATCTGCCAATGTTCTTGTGGTGGAATGAAAACATTAATACATTATCAATTTAGGTCTTGAAAAATAATTTGAGAAATAAATATATAATGTTTAATAATTATCTATCGATAATTGATTATTCAAAGAAAAGGCATCGAATTCAATCAAAAATTAAATTGAAATATACCAATCTTATAGGATATAAATCAGTAAGGTGAAGCAAAATTGACAAATTTACTAAACTCATAATAGGCACATAAAGAAGTGGGATCACAAAAGAATCATGAAAAAATTTAGCAATTTATCACATTCACTTAATATAGCAACATATGTTTTAAAATTCAGTTTAATTGAAGAAAACAAAGAGGAAATGATATTTTTTGATGGTAGAAAGAAGAGAAAGAGAAGGATATATAATCACTATGAAAGACATACTTTTTGAGTAAAGATATGGATGTTAGAAATGTTGTTTGAACTTTTTATCCTTCATTAAAATACTATTTTTTAAACAAAATAGCCTTGTTATCGTCTTTTTAAAATTATTTTATTATTATTTTAATACTATTCAATGTAATAAAAATTAAATTGATAACATTTTTTTATTATAGTTAAATTCCTATCAAAAGAACTTTTTTTCTAATTAAAATAACCTTGAACTAAAAAGAAAATAGCAAAAAAAAAAAAAGTTCACATAATAATTAAAAAAAAGTTTCTTTTTTGAAAGGGAAAAACGTTTTCCCAAATAGTAATTAAAAAAATGACTTTTTTTTAAAAAAAAGGGAGACGTACACGTTTGTCAAATTCTTTTTCTTTTTTGCTTTATAATCATAATATTGAAACCATTAAAAAGCTTGGTTAGTGAATTTCTTTTTTCTTTTTCTGTGCTGGCCAAAAAATCTCGTTTTTAAAAATATTGAATCATAATTGATTTGTCAACTTTTTCCTTCAATAATTAATTGGTTTGTCAGTTTATTTTTTTTCTTTATAATTATACTATTTCAATAAAAGTTCTTCTAATTTCACCATGAATTCTAATTATATGATAAAAGGTTTTGTCCTAAATATAAAATATTATTTCCTATTCTTTTTTATTTACGATTTTTCTACTTCGATAAAAACACACTTCAATTTCAACTTTTGATTCATCAATCATTCAACAATCAAGAATTCGACTTGCATCTTCTTATTTTACTTTGCAATCAAATTTTTTCTCGCTTTGATTGATTCATTCATCCCCTTCATCGATTTGTACTAAATGGTTTGGATCTTATTTTACGCTTTTTCCTGAGCTTCAATTTGATTCTCAGGTTTACTTATATTACAAACTCACGTTCTTTGTTTCATATTCTTTTCCCTTTCTTTTTCACTTTTATTTGAAGAAAATAACATTAATTATTATGCCTATTTAGCTTGCTTCATTCAAATTATATTATATCTTTGGTTTAGTTAGTTGAGTCTAATAAATTTTTGTTACTTAAAATTTTACTTATTTTGTAACTAACATCTCCATCTATTCACAAGTTTCATACTTTCAGGTAAAGTAATATCTCAAATAAGGTAATACTTCTTCATCTTATAATTTTTTTTGGTTAGAAATTCATATATTACTCTTATTATTATTTTATCAACAATTTATTTTAGACAATCTTGCAACGGATTATGAGGACTTGATTAATAAACTTGTGCCAATTAATCAATATTTATCTATATATATATTATATTAAAAGCATGAAGGTCCTTAATAATGTTGGTTGAATTTTTTGCCCTTCATTAAAATACTCTTCTTTAGACAAGATTGGAATCTATAATTCGTTCAAACTGTCCCTTCTTCTGCCAATTCATTGCCCATTCAGCTAAGTTGATTATCCCTCTCGGACTAGATGAATCAATGGTAGGCCTAGTGCAAAGAACTTCCACTAAAACAACACCGAAAGAATATTTGTCAGCCGTAGGGTTCTAAAATAATCAAGGTCAAGGTAGCAAAGACTTCCTTTAACCATTGTGGTAGCATGGGTTTCATCAAACTCATCAGTCCATATCTTGGATACTCCAAAATCAGCAACTTTTGCCACAAAATTCTCATCAAGTAATTGTTGTAGACTTGACATCACGATGTACAACTGCGTTGGTATGAAGGTAGTGCAAACCTTTGGCTGCCCCGATGCATATCTCTAGTCTCGGCTCCCAGCTCAAAGTGGGTAGATCTGACTCATACAAATGACTCTTGAGGTTCTCATTCTCCACATACTCTTAAATTTGAGTCATCTCTTTATTTTCATCACAATATCCAATCAATGAAATCAAATAGGGATGGTGGAGCACTAAGAGCATCTCAATTTCTGTTCGAAACTCTGCAATACCTTGTCGGGAACTAGGATTACACCTTTTCAGGGCCACCTTTGTTCTATCATGCAAAACACCCCTATAAACCTTCCCATAGGCATCCTCTCCAATGAGAAAATTATAATCAAAGTTGTTCGTTGCTTCCTGCAAATCTACAAAAGGAACTCGAAAACTTTCAAAAGGAAGTGGATGACTTGTGGAAGTTGTTCCCTTGGAATGCTTGCCTCCCATGTTGGTTGAAAGTACAATAGGGGGGGGGGGGTAATTTAATTGTTTTTTTTTTACTTAAGCCTGTATTCATATAGTCAACTAGTATATGAGATAGTCGACTAAAGCGATTATATAAGTAAGCAGAAAATTAAAGTGCGTAAAAAAAAAATTCAACACTGGATGTTTTTATGCTGGTTCAGATTCAATTTGAATCCTAGATCCATTCCCAGTGAGTTGCAAGGGATATCTCTTCAAGCATTTTGTAGAAAGGTAGTTACAAGAATTCCAACTTAATACTACACTCAAATTTTTCCTCTCTTTTTTTTTTGTTTTTCTTTTTCTGTTGATACAGACTTCTCTTTCAATTTTTTCTTCTTTTCTCTCTCTTTTTCTTTCACAGTAACAACTCTAAAGATTACAATGATTTTCTAAAGATGAAGAGTATTGAAGAAGAGTTTGAAATGTAGTAGGCTTGTATAAGTCTTGAGATATCATAGATGTCTCCTTTTATGTAGAAGAGATGGTATCCTAAGGGAGTTGATCCTTGGATTGAGGCTTTGATGGATTCTCTTTCTAAGAATAAGGTAAGGTTTTTTAGGTAGGCAACTAGATCAGATCTTCTTTCCTTCTTTAGCTCCTGATCTGAATCTTTTATGGATATAATTGTATTCAATCTTAGATATTTTCTTGGTACTGATCTTTTGATTGATTTGCTGAATCTTTAGCAACTTATCTTCTTCCTTTTGTGCCAAGATTTTATCTCCTGAAGATGCACTTTTTCTTTTGTTACTTGAATCTACCAGATCTTGCTTATCTTTATTCCTTGTGAAGATACGTTTTCTTTTTGATGTATTACCTGTGAGCAGTCTTCATTCAATACAATTTTAGCACTAAAAAAATTGATCTTTCTAATCGACTTATTATCTGATTGATTCTTTTTTCAAGAATAAATCTTTTAAAGAAGATAGTAGCAGAATCTTCTCAGATCTTTCCGATCTTGCAACATTCAGATCTTCTCTTTATTGGTTCTCTCCAATCCAAAGATGCTTGATTGATTTTTCAGATTATTTTCCTTTCTTGCTTGATATTTGATTTATTCTTTCCAGTCCAAATATGCTTGATTGCTTTTTCAGATTTGTTTTCTTTTCTTGCTTAGTGTTAGATTGATTCCTTCCAATAACTATGCTCTTGGTGCCTACAACTAGATTTTCTTGATAGATTCTTCCATGTCATACTTTAGCTGGATTGTTTCCTTTTTTATGTTTTCCTGCAATTTGTCATCTGTCAAAATATATTAGCACTAACAATATCCCCTTTTTGATGATGGCAATACTAGTACTAATGTAGTCAACTTCCTTGAGTATATAATCGTATAGTCGACTTCCTGCTTTTCTCCCCCTGACTAGTAGCATAGGAGCTCCCCTAAATTCTTGCACAGAATGATGAATTCTTGCACAAAGTATATTAGTTGACTGATCGACTAATCGACTAATACTTAGTCCTTTTCTTCTCCCCCTTTGTCATTAGCGAAAACGAAATAACAAGAAATAATAGGCTATAATCATGCAGAATTAAGCTAGACAGTATTACATAACACCATCGTAGAATAGTCCTTAACAAAATACAAAATTAAATTTGGGGATAATATTTAAAGAATTTCTAAGAAAATAAAATCTTTTTTCAGGCAAAGGTTTTGTAAAAATATCAGCTAATGAATTCTTCAACATTTTCATTTAAAATATGATCTCTAATAAAATGATGCTTGATATTAATAGTGATGCACAAGGTTTTTCGTCAAACAAATGCGTTAAAATTATCACAAAGTAATTGAGCAGGCTTAACAGAAACATCATAATCACTTAGTTGATGAATTATGCATAAAACCTGAGCACAACATAGTCCAATGACTACATTCTCAGCTTCAGTGGTAGAGATAGATACACAATTTTGTTTCTTGCTATTCCAAGAGACTAGGGAGTTTCCAAGGAATTGACAAGACCACAGGTGCTTTTACGATCCACTTTATTACCTGCATAGTCTACATCTAAAAACTTACGAAGATTAAGAGCAAAGGATCTTTCATACCATAGCCCAAAAGAGATTATTCCAACCAAATACCAAATTATTTTTTTAACAACAGTGAAATGAGACTCCTTAGGAGCAGATTGGAATCTAGCACATTTACACACACTAAACATAATGTTAGGACGACTAGCAACGAGATAAAGTAAAGACCCAATCATACCTCTATACTTGGATTCATCAACAGTTTTTCCATTAGGATCAATATCCAAATTGCAGGAGGGACTCATGGGAGTGCTAATGGATTTAGCATTTTCCATGCAAAATTTTTGCACAAGTTCCAAAGCATACTTACTTTGACAGATGAATATCACTTGATCAGTTTGACAAATTTGAAGTCCAAAAAAGGAAGTTAGCTCACTCATCATACTGATTTTGAATTCGCTTTGCGTAAAATTGGCAAAGTCCTTGCACAAATCAGGGTTAGTACTTCCAACATAAATTTGAATAATAATACTGTCAGAGGAAGATTTTTTGATAAAAAAAGTGGTGTCAATGCCTCTTCGTGAGAAACCCTGAGATAAAAGAAATTTGCTTAGGCGCTCATACCAAGCTCTAGGAGCTTGTTTAAGTCCATAAAGAACTTTTGACAATTTAAACACATGATAATGAAAATCTGGGTTTTCAAATCCTGGAGGTTGTTTTACAAAAACCTTTTCTTTAATAAATTCATTTTAAAAAAATACTTTTAACGTCCATTTGAAAAAGTTTAAAACACTTAAAAAGTAGCATAAGCAAGAAAAATGCGAATAGACTCTAATCTCACTATAGGAGCGAAAGTCTCAATCATAGTCGACTCCTTCTTGCTGAGAGTAACCTTGAGCTACGAGTCTTGCTTTATTTCTAGTTACTTCTCCAACCTCATTTAGCTTATTTATAAATACCCATTGTGTCTCAATGATAGTGACACTTTCAGTTTTGGGAACTAAGGTCCAGACCTGATTCTTTTTAAATTGATCCAGCTCTTCTTTAATTGCATTTATCCATTCATTGTCTTTCAGAGCTTCTTCGACCTTCTTTGGTTCAAGTTGAGATATAAGAGCAATGTTGACATTTCTTTTGTTGGACGCCCTTGTTCTCATTCCATCATTGACGTCATCAATGATAAACTTTTTGGGGTAGTCTGACTCACTTTCTCCATTCATTAAGAATAAATTTTGCTATTGGTTGACTTTATTCGACAGTAGTCGACTGATCTTTGTCTGCAACTACTTTTGACGTTGTCAAATTACTATTAGTAGCATTTTCATCATCAGAACTGCATCTTTTCTCAGGAATAGGTTTAGATTCATTGAGAACATGATGTATGGACTCTTCTTCAAAGGAAATACTGCTTGTTAAAAATTTGATATGCTCTACTAGTGTTAGTGTAACCAAGAAATATACCTTCATCACTACGAGGGTCAAATTTACCTAGATTATACTTACCACTGTTGTGAACAAAACATTTGCAGCCAAGTGGATGAAAATAACTAATGTTTGGTTTCTTCTCGTTCCATAGTTTGTATGGTGTCTTCTTGAGAATGGACCTGATTAGATACCTGTTAGAATATGACAAGTTGTACTTATCACTTCTACCCAAAAATGGTGAGGAGTATTCACATATCATGGTTCTAGCCATGTTTTGAAGAGTTCTGTCTTTCCTCTCAACAATTCCATTTTGTTGAGGAGAGCAAGGAGTAGAGAAGTTGTGTGAGTATCCCTCTTCATTACAGAAGTTTTCAAAGGCTCTGCTTTCGAATTCTCCTCCATGATCACTTCTGATAGATGTAATGTAGTAACTCTTTTCTCTTTGTACTTTTTTACTGAAAAAACTCAAAATTCTTTAAAGCATCATCTTTGTTAGCTAAAAACATAATCCAAATAAATCGAGAATAGTCATCAACAATAACAAAGGCATACCTTTTACCACCACTACTAGCAGTTCTAGTAGGACCAAAAAGATCTATGTGAAGAAGTTGAAAATGTTTTGTAGTAGAAACAATATCTTTTGATTGGAAGAAATTCCTTGTTTGCTTACCTATTTGACAAGCATCACAGATGTGATCCTTTGCTTAATCCAGCTTTGGCAGTCTAATTATCAAATTTAGTCTTGCAAGCTTCTCAATTAATCTCATGCTTGTATGACCTAACTTTTTGTGCCAAATTCATAGATCCTCAAAAATGAATGCAAGACAGATGTGATTTGTGGACCCTTTCACTGAGTCGAGAATATAAACATTCTTGTCCTTGCTTCCAAGGGGAATTTCCTTTCTTGATGCATCCTCAATAATGCATCCAGCTTTCTTGAATCATACTTCCAAGTTGGAATCACACAGTTGACTAATACTCAGCAAATTGTACTTCAAAACTTTCACAAGATAAACATTAGTAATATCACAAGATTCATTAAAAGAGATGGTACCAGTACCAATGACAGTTCCAATCGAGTTATCTCCAAATGAATTTTTTCACCATTAAAATCAGCAACACATTTAAATAGATTTTTGTTACCTTTTATGTGATTCGAACATCCGCTTTCAAGATACCACTTGTTTTTTGATTTCAAGCATAGTTCCTGCAAAATAAAATAACTTGTCTTTAGGTACCCAATTAGTTTTGGGTCCTTTTTGGTTGGAGGTGTTTTTGACTTTCCAAACCATGTTTGATGGTGTAGATAGACAAAATCTGCATCGAGAATAAGAATGACCAGGTTTACCACAATAGTAACATGAGCTTTCACCAGTTTTATCAGATCTAGACAGACTATGATCACTTTGAGAGTAAGTTGACTGGTATGACCTAATTGACTTAAATTCTTTATTATAACTGACAGATTTTCGAGTATTTTTTAAGAAATTTTTCAATTCAAGATTTTCTTCATCCAAAAGATCTTTTTCAACTGCACAAACTTCGAATTTCATTTTCAAAACTCTTTTTTCATCTTGAATGGTTCTAAGGTTCTCAAAGGATCTTTTTAGTTCTGTGATGGCCTGATCCGATAATACTCTTAAATCGTGATAATTTTTGCAAAAATCAAATGTTACCTGATTGGATTCGCTAATAGCCATGAAAGATACATCACTAGATTCATCTTGATCATATTCAGATGTGTCTTCATCACTCCAGCTACTAAGTGCTTTGTTTCTTCCATATTCTTGATGAAATCTTCTCTTCACTTCGGGACACTCACTTGCAATGTGTCCAAATTTGCCACATTCATAACACCTGTCATTGTTTCTATTATAGTTAGTAATTTGTCTATTTCTTGAGTTATTTGGCTTACCTCTCCTTTGGTTTCTGTCGCTTTTGAAGGTTTGCATGATAATTTTGTGATTAATGAAATTTTATCCTCATTGAATTCGTTATCATCTTCTTGAATGTCATCAGTTGCTTTGAAAGCGACAAATTTGTTCTTCTTATCTTTTTTTTTCTTTTTGTTAAGATGGGTTTTCTCAAAATCAATCAGATCTTCTCGCACTTCATCATAGGTTACGTTATTTAGATCTATGCTTTCTAGTGCAATGACCTTGGCATACCATGGAGGAGGCAGACTTCTAAGGACTGTCACGACCCTACCCCGGGGCCGTGACTCATTCCGATAGGGCACTTGGGCTAATCCTAAACCACAAAAATCCCAAAGTTGGTTCACAAATTCTGCCGAAATTTCGGCAG